>RPOG01003234.1:0-12811 GCA_008086565.1 Thalassoma bifasciatum
TTTTAACAGCATTTTCCAGATCCAAATTCGTTTCCCGTAGCAGCCTTTCTCTGACTTTCTTATCTCCCACGCCGAAAACAATCTGGTCACGTATCATGGAGTCCCTCAGTGTAGCAAAGTTGCAGGATTGTGCTTTTAGCTTCAAGTCTGTCAGGAAGCTATCGAAAGGTTCATGCTGCTGCTGCACTCGTGAACGGAAAACATATCTCTCGTACGTCTCGTTCTTCTTAGGAGAGCAATGTGCATCAAACTTTTCAAGCACTTTATCAAGTTTATCTTTATCATCTTGTTCATCAAACACCAGTGTGTTGTAGACTTCAATAGCTTGCGGGCCTGCTATGGTTAGCAGTAGCGCTACCTTTCGTGTATCCGGCTTCGTCTCCTCAGGGTACCGGCGCTACATTTCGACCTTAAGTTGCTTGAAGGTCCGCCAGTTGCAGTCGACGTTACCCGAAAGTTTCAGTGCCTCCGGTGGTTTCAGTGAATCCATGTCGCTTTTCACAACACCTCGCTGCAGATAATTCAGTCTATTTTACTCCTGGTACCATGTTTTGTTCTGTTGTTATCACAGAAAACGTAGTCCGTCTCTATTTCACATAACTACTTTATTGTCGTGTGCTCCACGTTTTACATCTCCGTGAGTCTCATCATTAATGAACTTTAACCCTTGATGTTCTTGACCTTACCACCTACACACACACATATACACCTCTTGACTCCACAGCGACACCATGTGGTAGGAGTAATACTACTGATCATCACACAGCCCTCTCTTACGTTGGTGCACCAGCAGCTGCATCTCTCTATACTGCCCCCAAACCGCGGCAGCATTTCCACAGCCTCGTGGACAACCGGGTGTGGCTTTAAGGGAACTAGACAAAGTTGCCCACAACATTCCAAGGTTTGAGCCGACACCACATGGCAACCATGATACAGCTGCCTACCTAAAAGACAATGAGCCTCATTCATGAAGAAATGCGTAGATATGTTCTTACTTCCCATACGAATTAAGGAAATACTCAAAATAACCGTCGGATTCATGACACGTGCGCACCANTCTTTTTTACTTGGCTCCACCGGAAATTCTCTACTGCGCAGACTCTGGCTGCAAGATGTCTCTACTGCGTAGACTCTAGCTGCACAATGGCGGCTAGAAAAACGGGTTTTTTTTGGCTTCAAAAACATAGAACAGTGACAGGCGGAAGCACGCTGTCCATTCTATATACAGTCATTGGTCCAGACACAACACTGGTGACTCTCTTTGGTCTTTAGGTCCCAGTCGTGACCTCCGGCAAATGGGCACCCCAGGACTGTTTAAAACCTCCCCTGTGTTTGGTCCTGATCCCATTAAAGGTGTGACACCCACAGTCACTACTGCCTCTTACCTTGTGCCATAGACCGCTGCGCCGTTTCCTTCTTCCATGGCACCAACAACTACAGTCTTCTCTTCTCTTGAACAACAGACTGTCATGCCAGCTTCTTCCCTGGCACAAACAGGCACTCCTTCTTGATATCCCGCTCCACAGGCCGCCGTGCCTTCACTTTCTTGTGCCCCTCAAGCAGCGGCAGCTTATCCGTATGCGGCTCCACAAACAAGTGCAGCCCTCTCTTACGTTGGTGCACCAGCAGCTGCATCTCTCTATACTGCCCCCAAACCGCGGCAGCATTTCCACAGCCTCGTGGACAACCGGGTGTGGCTTTAAGGGAACTAGACAAAGTTGCCCACAACATTCCAAGGTTTGAGCCGACACCACATGGCAACCATGATACAGCTGCCTACCTAAAAGACAATGAGCCTCATTCATGAAGAAATGCGTAGATATGTTCTTACTTCCCATACGAATTAAGGAAATACTCAAAATAACCGTCGGATTCATGACACGTGCGCACCAGCCGTTTTTGTTCACGCCACCGTGCATATATTAGTGAATCAGAATCATTCTAAATCGATAGGCGCGTTCCCACATCCCAAAATTAGCATAAACCACGCCCCAATTCATCTATATAAGGACATCTGTTCAGCGCTTTGGAAGGAGGAGCAGTTCTCCTTTACGTCACTCTCAACCACACAGCTCGTTCTCTCTGTGTCTCAGCAGAGACTCGTCTGCAAACACGCGTCCTGACCGGAGAGGTGATAAATGATCAGCTGATTCTCCTTGGTGCTGTGAGGGAGATCATACCGTGTATCCGTAACACAAATAACACTTTGACACAGCTGCTGGATATTTTTTGCAAACAGGGAAATAAATCTGAGTGAACACCTAAGCTGTGCATGCATCTTTGCTCAGAAAATAATAAAAATCATAAGAAGACACCTATTATTTTACGTCTTCATTCAGTTTGCAAAACTTTATGAAACTGTTTGTCAGAGCAGTCTACGATTTAATCAACATAAATAATGTGACATTCTGATATGCACATGATTATATTTTTAATCTAAACTATGTAAGATTCAATATTATAAGCATGATGAGGACGAAAATGTGTCAGTTTCATGGTTATTCAATTAATTTAGCCAATGCACAGTTTTTATTCATGAATTCTATTTAAGGCTTTTTTCTTTTACTGAAAGTAGTTTCAAAATGTTATGTTTTTAGTTAAAAGCGTCTGTGTTTTAAGTTATATAGACAGCTGATCATTCAATATTTGTGTGTACGCATGGTCTGAGGAGGTTCTAAATTTGTTTGCAAAGTAAGAAGAAATTCAGGTAAGAAAACTATGATGAATCACAGATTTGTGCGTCAAACATTCGTACGCATGATTTAGGCACGGATTTGTGCGTATAAATGTTTTGTCAATGAGGCCCACTGACTTTCACTTGAAACGCTTCCCGCATGCCACTATAGAAGACAAGATCTATCTTATCAGAGTGACATCCAGTCGAGAAGTAAGTAACTTGATTGAGCGGCAACTAGTCCATGTCCAAGGCAATTACCAAGCACTGTGTGAAGCTTTGACTCATGAGTTTGATGACCTTGACACCACTTCTGGCCTGTCTGCTGCCTTAAATGTCAAACAGGGCCAACACAAAGCACCCCAGTCGTATTACGGTCGCCTGCACAAAGCATTCTTTGGGGCTTGCAACGAACCCAACATGGAAGAAGACAATCACTTCAAGACACTCTTAGTGGAGAATCTCCACCCTAATACTAGTCATCACTTGGGTGTTGCAGCCTGTCCTTGCACCTTGAATAGTTCACAACTGCGCGAGCTTGCTGCTAAAGGCTTTGTGAAACAGAAAATGCATCCCCTGAGAACATTGATCCCCAGGTCTTCCTGGTGAACAATAATGTCGCTTTGGAACTCGACAGAGGCCACCAAGATGACCCAGGTATTGTGCAGTGACAAGAGACGTGCTGCCTAGACAACCCATAGAGCACGTCCACCAATCAAGTCCCTCCAAGACGATACCAGGAGAGATCACGGCCACGAAGGGAGTACCACACTAATCCCCGCCGTGAATTCAGAGAACCTCCTGCGAGGCAAAATTTCGGCCCAAGGTCAGATGAACCTTATGGCTCTGATCATGAATCTGTTTCCTCGAGGCAAACACGGAAACCCTTGGCAAAGTTGAGTGGCTCCTCTAGACAGAGTAACTCCTTGACAGACAAAATCCTTGAAGTACCTGATCAAGAAACCTGATCAAGGACAAAAAGCTGGAACCACTCTTGCTCCCAGAACAGGTTCAAAACAGCCCGTCTAGCACTGAAAACTTGATAACAACCAATCCAGTGACTCAAATTGTTCCACAGGAACATCCAATTAACTTGCCCATTCAGTTGACTTCCCCCACGAAATCACAGTCTGATTCAAACAATGGGGATCTAAACTTGTCCCTTCTTGAAAGTACCTCTTCAGTACCTGACAGCACTGTTCTTGTGGTTCGTACGGACCCAACGGTCTCATCCCACTCAACTGATATTCCTGTCACTCATGACGGACAACCTTTCTGCCAGCTTCTCGGCAATCTCACCATGAAAGGTGTAGCACACAAATTCTATTTGCCAACTATTCTTGAGCCAGTTTTACAATATGAAGCGCTAGTCGACTCTGCTGCTGATATCACCGTCATATCCAGCACTTTGTTCGATAAGCTTCAGAACCTGACACAGGAATCAGGCCGAACTCTCCGGCTACAATGCTGCTCACTTAATGTGACAGCATTCTCAGTGTCAGACACTGAACTGAACTCAGGGGCTCTGTTTCACTGGACCATTGGATACATGAAAGTGGTCCACCCTGTCTATGTTGCTCCATTGGACACTGTCCAACTTCTCATTGGGCAAGACCTGCTTGCATGTTTTGTGCCACTGATTAACTATGGACAACGCAAAATATGGACACAAGTGAGCAAGCCATTGCAAGCATCCCTGCCGAACCAGGCTGCAGTCCAGTGTTTTGTTGTTGAGCAAACCAACCTGTCACCCCAGCTTCTTCCCAACAACAGTGGTTTACAGTCACAACTCCTTCTGGGGAAAGGGAGGACAGAAACTGATGCTCCAAACTCTGACCAACATTTGGTAACTCATGCTCTCAGCGTGGTGCCTCTCATCCCAGCTGAAGACTCAGCTGTTGCTTCAACTGCACCTCCATGCCACCCAGGGCATGTAGAGAATGCACTTGCGAAGCTACATGGGGGAGATACGCCTTCCCACCCGGAATTTACCGTTCAAGGTGACTCACATGTCCCTGGCTAGGACAAGACACACAATGACTTCATAGGCTCATTGCCTAAACAGGGCGCTTATCAGGGCACAAAATGGCAATTTAAGGAGGTGCGGCCTCCCTCTCAACCCGCCCCGGCCGTCTTTGTAATGCCGCGTAGCCAAAAAAAAAAAGACTGCCATTTACAAAAATTGGAGCGCAATGCATAATATCAGCTGGGATGTGAAAGGATGACTACGGCTGGTAAGGTTGCAAATGTAAGGACGGATTAGGTCGTGTCTATAAATGATGGACTGTGATGTGAAATGGTATCGTTAAAAGAGACAATTGTCTGGAAATGCCAGAACATCTGCATGGTCTGATGACAATGATGACAATTCTGAAAGAATGAGGAAATCAAGTACCGTGTATGGTTGAAAGAGGGTGGAGACCGAGAGAAACGGGTTTCATTGACAAAAACCTGGTCCCGACCAGGTTAGTTTCACAGTGTCTGTTACTATGGTAACTAACAGAGAGCTGGAGTTACCGCCCTCTGTGAAACAGGCTTGAGTTACCCTTCTTTCTCTGTTTGAGTCACTGTGCTTTGTGAAACGGAAAACTCAGAGTTCCCCTCATTTCAGGGTCAACAGACTCAGAGTTTTCACTAAACCTGCTTTGTGAAACGGACCCCTGGTCTCCATATTTGCAGCAGTTTCAGTCGTCACGGGCTGTGTCCTATCCTGGGGCTGCAGCCCCCCCAGGGTCATAGCATAGAGAATGTGTTTGAAAGCTCACAAAAACTGCACTAAATAAGTGCTAATGGCATGATAATTTTCAGTAAACTCAAATGTTTGAAGACATACACACATGCCATCTAGATTATGTTATGCAAATATCATATGTGGTAGAAAGCAGATAACAAAAAAAATAAAAAAATAAAAAATGAACAAATTGAGATGGATAACTTTATTCCATCTCCTAATCTTTAATGCAATGCACTTAAGTTCTGTCCATAAATATAGATAACCATCAAAACTAAAGCAGCTAAAACCAGTGTAAATAATCCTCCATATCAAAGAGATACATCTATAATCATGTTTATGCAATCAAAAAAGGCTATAAGGAATCGACAATTTAAAAAAATCACTTCAGACTTGATTTAAAGAAACTTCTCTAAGCGTATCAGTAGAAAAATTTACCGTCAACATAAACTCCTCTGAAAACAATCAGTACTTATGTTAAACAAAAGATTATCGGCATGAAAATAACGGAACTGTGTAGAACAGACACTTCCATACTTAACATCATGGGCAGCTCTTTGCCTACCAGTGTGCGACTTTTCCGTCCATTCCTCAAAACAATGAAGCCCTTTGAAAAATGTGTCAGGTGTGGGCGGGATGACTGAGAGGAGCTGAGTGGGCATGTGAAGATGAGAGCGTGTTGAATTTGGAAGGAAAGGAGAACAGTGCAGTGATGCTTCAGAGAGGGACAGATTAAAAGAAAAAATCAAAGCAGCACAGCAGGAGTGGAGTCTAGTTGGAGTTCTAGGAACAGAGGGGGATAGAGAAAAGATAAGAGAGGTTAGGAAAGCACTTGTCTACTTTCTGAGAGAGACAAATCAGATAGGAAGAATATAGAGGTGAGGACATGATGCTGCACACTCTTGTACAGTAGGTGGCTGTATGCACCTAAATGTTGTTTGCGATCCACCATTAAGTGAAAGAAGAAGAACAGTGCAGTTGCCAGAGCGCATTTCTGCTTAACAAAAAATGGTAGGGAAAAGTGTGCAGCAAAACGCAAGTATAAGACTGAACTGGGGACTTTTTCTAACAGAGTGGAAAGTGAATTTTTCTTTGTTGAATGTAATGGAAGGCCATTCTATCTCATACGCCAGACATCGTTGGGACATTTCAAAGTTGCCAATATCTGTTATTGTTGATACAGGCATTTGTCCCGTATTATATTTTGGGGGGTAGAAAAGTCATAAAAGGGGAAAAGAGAGAGAGAGAGGGAGACTGTTTGTGACTGTGTGTGAGTGTATGTCAGTGGTGATTGCTCTAAGACTGCAAGGGAATCTCAGTCTTAAATGAAAATTTAAAAAAAACAAAAAGTGGTGAAATATCTTCCACTGTGTTTATGTTTCATTTACTAAATATGCACCATGACACGTTCATCTTTTGTTCAGAATCAGCTACAGGAAACCGACACAACTTCCTTCTCATTCATCCCCGCAGCGCCACAGTGATTCACACAGACAGATGCTCAGCGTCTCTGGGGGTCTATTGGGAAGCATCAAGTTGGTTCTTCCACTGCATGAAACTGGACGGTCATTGGATAAATACTGAGCTTTGTCCTGCCCATCGGACGCTGTCTCTGGGGGTCTATGGGGCAGTGGGCTGGCCTGGATGCTCGGCTTCTGCATCATGATTGGATGATCTGTCTGAGGCTGAATCCTTTTTTGATTGACAGTGAAATGAGCGAATCATCAAACTTATAAACATGCACCAGAGCATATTCAAAGTTTTTTTCATTCCGTTGTTTTGAACCGAGCCAGAGACTTTTCTGATCCCCAGCCACTTTGTCTTTGTTCAGAATCAGAATCAGAATCGCCCTTATTGCCAAGGATCTTCAAGAAGCACACAAGGAATTTGATTTTGGTTTCAACTGTGCTCTCTTTGTAAAAAAACAAGTAAGAATAAACATTAAAAATCACATATGTAAGAAAACCAGATATGAAGTAACTACAAATTAGAAATAAAGAAACTTTGTACAAGAGGAAGAAAGAAAATAAAAAATATATTGCTAGACATCTGGGTTTAAACTGACTTTAAACAGTCTAAAGTAGGTTATGAATGTACTTTGATTGGCCTCAATGCTAGAAATCTGGGTTTTTACCTATTTAATACAATCAAAGCTCAGAACTGAATGTACTTAGACTGGCCTAAATGCTAGAAATCTGAGATTAAACTGACTTCAAACAGTCTAAAGTAGGTAATGAATGTACTTTGATTGGTCTCAATGCTAGAAATCTGGGTGTAATCTGACTTTAAAAAAGTCAAAAGTAGGTTATGAATGTACTTTGACTGGTCTCAATGCTAGAAATCTGAGTTAATAGCTATTTTAAACAGTCAAAAGTAGGTAATGAATATCCTTTGACTGGTCTCAATGCTAGAAATCTGAGTTGAAACCTATTTAATACAATCAAAGCTCAGAACTGAATGTACTTTGACTGGCCTAAATGCTAGAAATCCGAGATTAAACTGACTTCAAACAGTCTAAAGTAGGTTATGAATGTACTTTGCGTGGTCTTAATGCTAGAAATCTGGCTTTAAACTGACTTAAAACAGTCTAAAGTAGATGATGAATGTACTTAGACTGGCCTAAATGCTAGAAATCTGGCATAATACCTATTTTAAACAGTCAAAAGTAGGTAATGAATATCCTTTGACTGGTCTCAATGCTAGAAATCTGAGATTATACTGACTTAAAACAGTCTAAAGTAGGTTATGAATGTACCTCGAGTGGCCTCAATGCTAGAAATCTGGGTTAAAACCTATTTAATACAATCAAAGCTCAGAACTGAATGTACTTAGACTGGCCTAAATGCTAGAAATCTGAGATTAAACTGACTTCAGACAGTCAAAAGTAGGTTTTGAATGTACTTTGACTGGTTTTAATGCTAGAAATCTAGGTTTAAACTGACTTTAAACAGTTTAAAGTAGGTTATGAATGTACTTTGACTGGTCTCAATGCTAGAAATCTGAGTTTTTACCTATATTTCAGTCTAAAGTAGGTTGTGAATGTACTTTGACTGGTCTCAAGCTAGAAATCTGAGTTTAAACCTTTTTTTTAACAGTCTATAGTAGCTGATGAATTTACTTTGACTAGTATCAATGCTAGAAATCTGAGTAAAAACTTTGTTTTCTACAGTCTAAAGTAAGTTATGAATGTACTTTGACTGGTCTTGATGCGAGGAATCTGCGTTTAAACCTAATTTTAACAGTCTAAAGTAGGTGATGAATGTACTTTAATTGGTCCAAATGATAGAAATCTGAGTTGAAACTTATTTTTTACAGTCTAAAGTAAGTTATGAATGTACTTTGACTGGTCTCAATGCTAGAAATCTGAGTTTATACCTATTTTTCACAGTCAAAAGTAGGTTATGAATGTACTTTGATTGGTCTTAATGCTAGAAATCTGGGTGTAATCTGACTTTGAAAAAGTCAAAACATCCAATAATTACATGAAACTGACCAGAGTTACGATCTTTAGACTCAATTATGGATAAAATTTGTCAGTTTTCATCCATTACTTATAGGAAACTGACCAGAGTTACGATCTTTAGACCCAAATTTGGATAAATTATGTTAGTTTCGAGTCTTGACTTACATGAAACTGACCGGATTTACGATCTTTTCCGAGATTAAATTGACTTAAAACAGTCTAAAGTAGATAATGAATGTACTTAGACTGGCCTAAATGCTAGAAATCTAGGTTTGAACCTATTGAACACAATCAAAGCTATGAACTGAATGTACTTTGACTGGCCTAAATGCTAGAAATCTGAGATTAAACTGACTTAAAACAGTCTAAAGTTGGTTATGAATGTACTTTGAGTGGCCTCAATGCTAGAAATCTGGGTTTAAACTTATTTTTACAGTCAAAAGTAGGTTATGAATATACTTTGACTGGTCTCAATGCTATAAATCTGGGTTTAAACTGACTTTAAACAGTCTAAATTAGGTTGTGAATGTACTTTGACTGGTCTCAATGCTGAAAATCTGAGTTTAAACTTATTTTTTACAGTGTAAAGTAGGTTGTGAATGTACTTTGACTGGTCTCGATGTGAGGAATCTGCGTTTAAACCTAATTTTAACAGTCTAAAGTAGGTGATGAATGTACTTTGACTGGTCTTAATGATAGAAATCTGAGTTGAAACTTATTTTTTACATTCAAAAGTAAGTAATGAATGTACTTTGACTGGTCTCAATGCTGAAAATCTGAGTTTAAACTTATTTTTTACAGTGTAAAGTAGGTAATGAATGTACTTTGATTGGTCTCAATGCTAGAAATCTGGGTGTAATCTGACTTTAAAAAGTCAAAAGTAGGTTATGAATGTACTTTGACTGGTCTCAATGCTAGAAATCTGAGTTAATAGCTATTTTAAACAGTCAAAAGTTGGTAATTAATATCCTTTGACTGGTCTCAATGCTAGAAATCTGGGTTTAAACCTACTTAATACAATCAAAGCTCAGAACTGAATGTTCTTTGACTTGCCTAAATGCTAGAAATCCGAGATTAAACTGACTTCAAACAGTCTAAAGTAGGTTATGAATGTACTTTGCGTGGTCTTAATGCTAGAAATCTGGCTTTAAATTGACTTAAAACAGTCTAAAGTAGGTTATGAATGTACTTAGACTGGCCAAAATGCTAGAAATCTAGGTTTAAACCTATCGAACACAATCAAAGCTATAAACTGAATGTACTTTGACTGGCCTAAGTGCTAGAAATCTGAGATTAAACTGACTTAAAACAGTCTAAAGTTGGTTATGAATGTACTTTGAGTGGCCTCAATGCTAGAAATCTGGGTTTAAACTTATTTTTACAGTCAAAAGTAGGTTATGAATGTACTTTGACTGGTCTCAATGCTATAAATCTGACATTAAACTGACTTTAAACAGTCTAAATTAGGTTGTGAATGTACTTTGACTGGTCTCAATGCTGAAAATCTGAGTTTAAACTTATTTTTTACAGAGTAAAGTAGGTTGTGAATGTACTTTGACTGGTCTCGATGCGAGGAATCTGCGTTTAAACCTAATTTTAAAAGTCTAAAGTAGGTGATGAATGTACTTTGACTTGTCTTAATGCTAGAAATCTGAGTTGAAACTTATTTTTTACATTCTAAAGTAAGTTATGAATGTACTTTGACTCGTCTCAATGCTAGAAATCTGGGTGTAATCTGACTTTAAAAAGTCAAAAGTAGGTTATTAATGTACTTTGACTGGTCTCAATGCTAGAAATCTGAGTTAATACCTATTTTAAACAGTCAAAAGTAGGTAATGAATATCCTTTGACTGGTCTCAATGCTAGAAATCTGGGTTTAAACCTATTTAATACAATCAAAGCTCGGAACTGAATGTACTTTGACTGGCCGAAATGCTAGAAATCCGAGATTAAACTGACTTCAAACAGTCTAAAGTAGGTTATGAATGTACTTTGAGTGGCCTCAATGCTAGAAATCCGGGTTTGAACCTATTTTTAACAGTTTATAGTTGCTGATGAGTGTACTTTGACTGGTCTTAATGCTAGAAATCTGAGTTTATACCTATTTTTCACAGTCTAGAGTAGGTTATGAATGTACTTTGACTGGTCTCAATGCTAGAAATCTGCGTTTAAACCTAATTTTAAAAGTCTAAAGTAGGTGATGAATGTACTTTGACTGGTCTTTTACTATCTTTAGACTCAACTTTGAATAAAAAATGTAAGATTTCATTCAATACTTACATGAAACTGACCAGAGTTACGATCTTTAGACCCACATTAGACTGAAATTTTTCAGTTTTCATCCAATAATTACATGAAACTGACCAGAGTTACGATCTTTAGACTCAATTATGGATAAAATTTGTCAGTTTTCATCCATTACAATATCCTTTGAGACCAGAGTTACGATCTTTAGACCCAAATTTGGATAAATTATGTTAGTTTCGAGTCTTGACTTACATGAAACTGACCGGATTTACGATCTTTTCCGAGATTAAACTGACTTCAAACAGTCTAAAGTAGGTTATGAATGTACTTTGAGTGGCCTCAATGCTAGAAATCCGGGTTTAAACCTATTTTTAACAGTTTATAGTAGCTGATGAGTGTACTTTGACTGGTCTTAATGCTAGAAATCTGAGTTTATACCTATTTTTCACAGTCTAAAGTAGGTTATGAATGTACTTTGACTGGTCTTAATGCTAGATATCTCGGTTTAAAATAACTTCGAACAGACAAAAGTATGTTATGAATGTACTTTGACTGGTCTTACTGCTAGAAATCTGGGTTTAAACTGACTTTAAACAGTCAAAAGTTAGTGATGAATGTACTTTGACTGGTCTTAATGCAAGAAATCTGAGTTTATGCCTATTTTTCACAGTCTAAAGTAGGTTTTGAATGTACTTTGACTGGTCTCAATGATAGAAATCTGGGTTTAAACTGGCTTTAAACAGTCTAAAGTAGGTTTTTAATGTACTTTGACTGGTCTCAATGCCAGAAATCAGGGTTTTTACTGACTTGAAACAGTCTAAAGTAGGTTTTGAATGTACTTTGACTGGTCATAATGCTAAGATCTGGGTTCAAACCTATTTTAAAAAGTCTAAAGTAAGTGATGAATGTTCTTTGACTGGTCTCAATGCTAGAAATCTGGGTTTAAACCTATTTTTAACAGTCTAAAGTAGGTTATGAATGTACTTCGACTAGTCTCATTGCTAGATATGTGAGTTTAAACCTATTTTAAAAAGTCTAAAGTAGGTTATGAATGTACTTTGACTGGTCTCAATGATAGAAATCTGGGTTCAAACCTATCTTAAACAGTCTTAAGCGGGTGCTGAATGTACATTGACTGGTCTTCATGCTAGAAATCTGGGTTTAAACATACTTTAAACAGTCTAAAGTAGGTCATGAATGTACTTTGACTGGTCTCAATGCTAGAAATCTCGGTTTAAACTGACTTTAAACAGTCTAAAGTAGGTGCTGAATGTACTTTGACTGGTCTTTATGCTAGAAATCTGGGATTAAACTGTGTGAGGGAGCTGGTCAGCATCCCCCTCACTGAGGTACACAAGTTGCACAGTGACTGATAAATATAGACAGTTTGTTTTTGTTTTTGTGTCCTTTATTTATGAAGAAACATCCTATAACTAATCTCTCTCTCTTTGAGGTCCGTTTCCGGGGGTGTGTTCATGGAAGTGCACCCATGAAGGGGCACCACAGGACTCCAGCAGCCTTCAGGCTGAGTGGAGGGATCAGGGCGGAGAGAGGGGAGGGGTTAAAGGGGATTTTTTCTTAAGTTTGAGGTTCTTTAGGTTGTTTTCAGTTCCTTAGGTATTTTCTTTGCTCTTTATTAATATCAGTCATTTGCCTTGTGTTGTAGATATTGTTTATTTGTAAATTTATTTAGTTG
>RPOG01003234.1:19929-52400 GCA_008086565.1 Thalassoma bifasciatum
CTGGGTCTGGTGGGCTGGTACCGGCGCTTCATCCAAAACTTCTCGTCGAGAGCAGCACCCCTAACCGACCTCACCAGCACAGCGAAAACCAAGGTGGAGTGGGGGGAGGAACAGGAAAAGGCCTTCCAAGACCTTAAGGGGGCCTTATGCCAGGAGCCGGTGCTGCAGAGCCCAAACTTCAGCCTACCTTTCATCGTCCAGACGGATGCATCTCACCGTGGGATTGGAGGAGTCCTCCTACAGGGAGAAGGAGAGGAGAGGAGACCAGTTGCATACATCAGCAGGAAATTGTTCCCCAGGGAGACAAGGTACTCTGCAGTGGAGCTGGAGTGCTTGGCTGTGAAGTGGGCGATCGACACATTCAAGTATTACCTGCTTGGGAGAGAGTTCCACTTGGAGACAGATCATAAAGCCCTGGAATGGCTGGAGCAGATGAAGGACACCAACAGTCGGATCACCCGCTGGTTCCTGTCCCTCCAACCATACCGGTTCTCCATCCACTACAGGCCAGGGGAGCAGAACACTGTGGCTGACTTCTTGTCTCGCAACGTGGTTGGCGAGCCCTCCAGAGGGGAGGGGAAGTGTGAGGGAGCTGGTCAGCATCCCCCTCACTGAGGTACACGAGTTGCACAGTGACTGATAAATATAGACAGTTTGTTTTTGTTTTTGTGTCCTTTATTTATGAAGAAACATCCTATAACTAATCTCTCTCTCTTTGAGGTCCGTTTCCGGGGGTGTGTTCATGGAAGTGCACCCATGAAGGGGCACCACAGGACTCCAGCAGCCTTCAGGCTGAGTGGAGGGATCAGGGCGGAGAGAGGGGAGGGGTTAAAGGGGATTTTTTCTTAAGTTTGAGGTTCTTTAGGTTGTTTTCAGTTCCTTAGGTATTTTCTTTGCTCTTTATTAATATCAGTCATTTGCCTTGTGTTGTAGATATTGTTTATTTGTAAATTTATTTAGTTGCCAGTGGTGTGGGAGGAGTCTTGGGGCAGAGGCCAGGATAGGTGGGGCAGGGTGTGTCTCTTCTGCTGGTGCAGCCTTAATTAGGGATCTGCTGCACCTGCAGTGAGTGTGTGAGAGGCTCCAAGTCTTTTGTTCTGTGAAGGCTGCATGTGTGGTGTGTTTTTTCTCATCTGGAAAGTAAAAGAAAAACAAGAGCTCTGGAATTTGCTGACTCCTGTGTGTTTTTGATGTCTGCCTCTCTTCATCTACATCCTTCTGCCGTGATTTCATCCTGTTGGTAGAGGTTAACTTACACCTTAAACCCTACAAACTGACTTTAAAAAGACGATCAAAGGTCATAAATGTACTTTGACTGGTCTCAATGCCAGAAATCAGGGTTTTAACTGACTTGAATCAGTCTGAAGTAGGTTGTGAATGTACTTTGACAGGTCTCAATGCTGAAAATCTGAGTTTAAACTTATTTTTTACAGTCTAAAGTAAATTATGAATGTACTTTGACTGGTCTAAATGCTAGAAATCTGGGGTTAAACTTTCTTTTACAGTCTAAAGTAGGTTGTGAATGTACTTTGACTGGTCTCAATGCTAGAAATCTGGGTTTAAACCTATTTTTAACAGTCTATAGTAACTGATGAATGTACTTTGACTGGTCTTAATGCTAGAAATCTGAGTTTATACCTATTTTTCACAGTCTAAAGTAGGTTATGAATGTACTTTGACTGGTCTTAATGCTAGATATCTCGGTTTAAAATAACTTCGAACAGTCTAAAGTAGGTTATGAATGTACTTTGACTGGTCTTACTGCTAGAAATCTGGGTTTAAACTGACTTTAAACAGTCTAAAGTAGGTGCTGAATGTACTTTGACTGGTCTCAATGCTAGAAATCTCGGTTTAAACTGACTTTAAACAGTCTAAAGTAGGTGCTGAATGTACTTTGACTGGTCTTTATGCTAGAAATCTGGGATTAAACTGACTTTAAAAAGACGATCATAGGTCATAAATGTACTTTGACTGGTCTCAATGTTAGAACTCCGACATTAAACTGACATTAAAAAATCTAAAGTAGGTTATGAATGTACTTTGACTGGTCTCAATGCCAGAAATCAGGGTTTTTACTGACTTGAAACAGTCTGAAGTAGGTTATGAATGTGCTTTGACTGGTCTCAATGCTAGAAATCTGGATTTAAACTGACTTTAAACAGTCTAAAGTAGGTGCTGAATGTACTTTGACTGGTCTTAATGCTAGATATCTCGGTTTAAAATAACTTCGAACAGTCTAAAGTAGGTTATGAATGTACTTTGACTGGTCTTACTGCTAGAAATCTGGGTTTAAACTGACTTTAAACAGTCAAAAGTAGGTCATGAATGTACTTTGACTGGTCTAAATGCTAGAAATCTGAGTTTAAACTTTTTTTTTACAGTCTAAAGTAGGTTTTAAATGCACTTTGACTGGTCTCAATGCCAGAAATCAGGGTTTTTTCTGACTTGAAACAGTCTAAAGTCAGTTTTGAATGTACTTTGACTGGTCATAATGCTAAGATCTGGGTTCAAACCTATTTTAAAAAGTCTAAAGTAAGTGATGAATGTTCTTTGACTGGTCTCAATGCTAGAAATCTTGGTTTAAACCTATTTTTAACAGTCTAAAGTAGGATATGAATGTACTTCGACTAGTCTCATTGCTAGATATGTGAGTTTAAACCTATTTTAAAAAGTCTAAAGTAGGTTATGAATGTACTTTGACTGGTCTCAATGATAGAAATCTGGGTTCAAACCTATCTTAAACAGTCTTAAGCGGGTGCTGAATGTACTTTGACTGGTCTTCATGCTAGAAATCTCGGTTTAAACTGACTTTAAACAGTCTTAAGTAGGTGCTGAATGTACTTTTACTGGTCTTTATGCTAGAAATCTGGGATTAAACTGACTTTAAAAAGACGATCATAGGTCATAAATGTACTTTGACTGGTCTTAATGCTAGAACTCCGACATTAAACTGACATTAAAAAATCTAAAGTAGGATATGAATGTACTTTGACTGGTCTCAATGCCAGAAATCAGGTTTTTACTGACTTGAAACAGTCTGAAGTAGGTTATGAATGTACTTTGACTGGTCATAATGCTAGAAATCTGGGTTCAAACCTATTTTAAAAAGTCTAAAGTCGGTTATGAATGTTCTTTGACTGGAGAGTTACGATCTATACACTCAAATTTGGATAAAATTTTTCAGATTTCATCCAATACTTACATGAAACTGACCAGAGTTACTATCTTTAGACCCAAGTTTGGATAGAATTTGTCAGAATTCGTCCACGACATACATCTTTGACTGGTCTTAATGCTTGAAATCTGGGTTTAAACATACTTTAAACAGTCTAAAGTAGGTCATGAATGTGCTTTGACTGGTCTCAATGCTAGAAATCTCGGTTTAAACTGACTTTAAACAGTCTAAAGTAGGTGCTGAATGTACTTTTACTGGTCTTTATGCTAGAAATCTGGGATTAAACTGACTTTAAAAAGACGATCATAGGTCATAAATGTACTTTGACTGGTCTCAATGCTAGAACTCCGACATTAAACTGACATTAAAAAATCTAAAGTAGGATATGAATGTACTTTGACTGGTCTCAATGCCAGAAATCAGGGTTTTTACTGACTTGAAACAGTCTGAAGTAGGTTATGAATGTACTTTGACTGGTCATAATGCTAGAAATCTGGGTTCAAACCTATTTTAAAAAGTCTAAAGTCGGTTATGAATGTTCTTTGACTGGTCTCAATGCTAGATATGTGAGTTTAAACCTATTTTAAAAAGTCTAAAGTAGGTCATGAATGTACTTTGACTGGTCTCAATGATAGAAATCTGGGTTCAAACCTATCTTAAACAGTCTTAAGCAGGTGCTGTATGTACTTTGACTGGTCTTAATGCTTGAAATCTGGGTTTAAACATACTTTAAACAGTCTAAAGTAGGTCATGAATGTGCTTTGACTGGTCTCAATGCTAGAAATCTCGGTTTAAACTGACTTTAAACAGTCTAAAGTAGGTGCTGAATGTACTTTGACTGGTCTTTATGCCAAAAATCTGGGATTAAACTGACTTTAAAAAGACGATCATAGGTCATAAATGTACTTTGACTGGTCTCAATGCTAGAAATCTGACATTAAACTAACATTAAAAAATCTAAAGTAGGATATGAATGTACTTTGACTGGTCTCAATGCCAGAAATCAGGGTTTTTACTGACTTGAAACAGTCTGAAGTAGGTTTTGAATGTACTTTGACTGGTCATAATGCTAAGATCTGGGTTCAAACCTATTTTAAAAAGTCTAAAGTCGGTTATGAATGTTCTTTGTCTGGTGTCAATACTAGAAATCTGGGTTTAAACCTATTTTTAACAGTCTAAAGTAAGTTCTGAATGTTCTTTGACTAGTCTCAATGCTAGATATGTGAGTTTAAACCTATTTTAAAACAGTCTAAAGTAGGTAATGAATGTACTTTGAGTGGTCTCAATGCTAGAAATCTGAGTTTAAACTGACTTATACAGTCTAAAGTAGGTCATGAATGTGCTTTGACTGGTCTCAATGCTAGAAATCTCGGTTTAAACTGACTTTAAACAGTCTAAAGTAAATGCTGAATGTACTTTGACTGGTCTTTATGCTAGAAATCTGGGATTAAACTGACTTTAAAAAGACGATCATAGGTCATAAATGTACTTTGACTGGTCTCAATGCTAGAAATCTGACATCAAACTGACATTAAAAAATCTTAGGTAGTATATGAATGTACTTTGACTGGTCTCAATGCAAGAAATCAGGGTTTTTACTGACTTGAAACAGTCTGAAGTAGGTTTTGAATGTACTTTGACTGGTCATAATGCTAAGATCTGGGTTCAAACCTATTTTAAAAAGTCTAAAGTAGGTTATGAATGGACTTTGATTGGTCTCAATGCTAGAAATCTGAGTTTAACCTTTTTTAAAACAGTCTAATGTAGGCTTTGAATGAACTTTGACTGGTCTCAATGCTAGAAATCTGAGTTTAAACTTATTTTCAACATTCTACAGTTGGTAATGAATGTACTTTGACTGGTCTCAATGCTAGAAATCTTAGATTTAACCTATTTTTTTACAGTCTAAAGTAGGTTATGAATGTACTTTGACTGGTCCAAATGTTAGAAATCTGGGTTTAAACTGACTTCAAACAGTCTTAAGTAGGTTATGAATGTACTTTGACTAGTCTTCATGCTAGAAATCTGAGTTGAATAAGACCCGGCAATTCGTTTTTGTCGTCTGTGGGGGACATGGGTCTCAGACCTCTAAGTCAAGCATAATTTATTGAATCTATCTGAATGTTACTTTCTCTTTGAGAGGAGACAATGGGCTCTCATTTGATTGCCCAGTTGTGTGGGGGGGGAACACAACAAAAGCACTGTCTTTTCAAAAAGGCGAGAATTTCAACTTCCACATTTTATGGCAGCAAGAGAGTTAAGTCATAATTTTTTTCCAGATATCATGTTTCTGTTGCCAAAAATTAAGTTGTTTCTTAAAAATAAAAGTATGTGCTTCCATTTAGAAAGATTTTTTAAAAGTCATAGTAATTTTAACCCTTTCAAAACACAACTTTTATTCAATGTCCTCTGTTGTGGACATCGGGACTTGCTAATCACTATTTGTTATACACCAGGGAGTAGGGGGCTAATTGAGGCAGAAAGGATTTTGTTAAGAATTGTGGAAGGAGATTCAGATGTGGAGCTGTCTGAAGATGAGGTGGAGGAGGGCCAGAGAGAGGAGGAAGATGAAAGTTCAGAGGAGGATGCTGTAACCGTTGTGGAAGCTGAGCCTGAGCCTCCATCCATCCTTTCATTTTCTATACCGTCTATCCCGCTAATCAGGGTCGCGGGTGGCGGGAGCCTATCCCAGCTGTCATTGGGCAAGAGGCGGGGTACACCCTGGATTGGTCGCCAGTCAATCGCAGGGCTGACATAGAGACAAACAACCATTCACGCACACACTCACACCTACGGGCAATTTAGAATAATCAATTGACCTAACCATGTGGGCATATTTTTGGTCTGTGGGAGGAAGCCGGAGTACCTGGAGAGAACCCACGCATGCACGGGGAGAACATGCAAACTCCACACAGAAAGGCCAACCATGCCCGAACGGGGAATCGAACCGGTGACCTTCTTGCTGTGAGGCTGGAGCGCTACCCGCTGTGCCACCATGCAGCCCGAGCCTGAGCCTGAACCAGGGAAAAGTCATGATACACACCGTGTTATGGATCAAGAGCAATGTGTAAGCTAGGGATTTGAAGTTTATTGCTATAGAAAAGAGTAGAAATGAGAGTAGTACTGGTTCACACTGTTGATCACACACATACACACACACGCCTCACACACACAACTAACACACACACACACACAGACAAACGCACACATGCACACATGCACAGACACAGACACACACAGACACACACTCAAACGCACTCACACACACGCACACACACACACACAGCTACTACTTTGTAGTGTCGTGTTTCCTGTTTGTCTTTTATTTTGTGTCCCTGTGTGGTATTGACCGATGTGCCAATGTTTTAACTCCAAAACAGATGTGTTTTAGTCATGTAAATGTCTTCATTTACTGTAATGTTCATAGCATAAAAAGAATTTTAAACGAAGTCCACTCAAAAATGAATTTACAATCATAAAATTACATTATTACAATTTGTATGAAGCAAGTCCCAATGTCCTCTACAAGGGACAGTCAATAAAAAATTAATAAAAAAATATTTTGAAAAAAAAATGATGCAAAAAGTTTCAACCACAATGCTTAAATTATCATTAAAAAAATGAAGGGGCAAAACCTTTTTTCTTCTGAGTCTCAGGAGGTCAGGACCAGTCAAAGGACATTCATAACCTACTTTAGACTGTTAAAAATAGGTTTAAACTCAGGTTTCTAGCATTGAGACCAGTAGAAGTCGTTCAAAACCTACTTTAGACTTTCGAATATAGGTATAATCTCAGATTTAAAGTATTAAGACCAGTCAAAGTACATTCATCACCTACTTTAAACTGTTTAAAGTCAGTTTAAACCCAGATTTCTAGCATTAAGACCAGTCAAAGTATATTCATAACCTACTTTAGACTGTTTCTTGTCCGTTTAAACTAAGATTTCTAGCATTAAGACCAGTCAAAGTACATTCACAGCCTATTTTCGAATATTTAAAGTCAGTTTAAACCCAGATTTCTAGTACAAAGACCAGTCAAAATACATTCATCACCTACTTTTGACTTTCTAATATAGGTATAATCTCAGATTTCTAGCATTGAGACCAGTCAAAGTCCATTCATTACCTACTTTTGACTGTTAAAAATAGGTTTAAACCCAGATTTCTAGCATTAAGACCAGTCAAAATACATTCATCACCTACTTTAAACTGTTTAAAGTCAGTTTAAACCCAGATTTCTAGCATTAAGACCAGTCAAAATACATTCATCACTTCTTTAGACCGTGAAAAATAGGTTTAAACCAAGATTTCTAGCATTGAGACCAGTCAAAGTACATTCATAACCTACTTTAAAATGTTCAAAGTCAGTTGAAACCCAGATTTCTAGCATTGATACCGGTCAAAGTACATTCATAACCTACTTTAGACTGTTAAAAATAGGTTTAAACCCAGATTTCTAGCATTGAGACCAGTCAAAGTACATTCATCACCTACTTTAGACTTTCGAATATAGGCATAATCTCAGATTTCTGGCATTGAGACCGATCAAAGTCCATTCATTACCTACTTTTGACTGTAAAAAATAGGTTTAAACCCAGATTTCTAGCATTAAGACCAGTCAAAATACATTCATCACCTACTTTAAACTGTTTAAAGTCAGTTTAAACCCAGATTTCTAGCATTAAGACCAGTCAAAATACATTCATCACCTACTTTAGACTTTCGAATATAGGTATAATCTCAGATTTCTAGCATGTAGGCCAGTCAAAGTACATTCATCACCTACTTTAAACTGTTTAAAGTCAGTTTAAACCCAGATTTCTAGCATTGAGACCAGTCAAAGTACATTCAAAACCTACTTTTGACTGTTTGAAGTCAGTTTAAACTCAGATTTCTAGCATTGAGACCAGTCAAAGTACATTCATTACCCACTTTTGACTGTCAAAAATAGGTTTAAACCCAGATTTCTAGCATTAAGACCAGTCAAAATACATTCATCACTTCTTTAGACCGTGAAAAATAGGTTTAAACCAAGATTTCTAGCATTGAGACCAGTCAAAGTACATTCAAAACCTACTTTAGACTGTATAATAGGTTAAAACCCAGATTTCTAGCATTTAGGCCAGTCAAAGTACACTGTAAATGCTAACATACAAGTTAATTATATATGATTAGTAAACCAAACTCAGTTTTCATCAACCTGTTATGACCACTAGTTTTAAATAATTAAGTAGTAATTTGAGGTTGGACAACATGCTTAACTTGATTTTTCCCAGTTAAGTCAAATTAGAAAAAATAATTTATAGTACCCAGTTTGCTCTGCGCGTTTTTTGAACATGCTCAGACCTGCCTCATCCCCTTCGCGGCGCGCTACCTAAACTTTCCTGCATATGTCCACGTCAACTGCATGGTCAACCAGGAGCCACCTTTGACACCTTAACCTACTTGTGTTCAGCACACTGATTTGCTAAGTAAATAGTTTACTCTTATGTAAACCGTCTCCTTGTCTTGTTGTAGTTTCGTACTTGCCAGAGAGGAGTAAACAAAATCAAATTATCACCGCTAGCACAGAAAGGTTTTTTTTTCAACAAATGTAGACGACAGTTTGTGGTATTCTGAACAGTTACTTTGTCAAAACACACGGATTACCTGTAGATATTACTCTGACGACGGATGTGTCGGCGAACGCAGCGCTGACACATCCCAATTAAATGTCGGTTTATTCCTGAATATTCATATACAATAGAAAAACTCCAACGGTTCCTGAAAGCCGAGACATTGCTCTTTCATCCAGTTTGTGGTTATTACGGTAATTTCACTCAGATATTAAAGGAAACCCGCAAATAAACACACAGACCGTGGAGTGGGTGGATGAAAGGAAAACACGAAAAAAAAAGAGCGGAGTTTTTACAAAAAGCGCCAAAAATGAGATCTCTGTCAGTCAGAAAATCTCATTCAAAACTTCTTCATGACCCTGAGACAAAAAGAGCATCTTTCAGAGCAACTTCATTTGAGAAAAGTTACCGTGGAATTAGGGTCAGGATGAATGAACCCCTCTATCCAGTTTTTACTTCATAAACGCGATTTCGTGCGTAATTTGACACTCACATTACGTGATGACTCTTCGGGGAGGATGTGCCAAGTCTTAGTTTTACAATATGAACATATTTCAATGTTGACAATACAGTGACCTTTTTAGGATGGAGCAGCAGGCTGTGTTTGTGCTGCATGCGAACAGGGGAAAGTGGGGTGAGGTGAGACATCAGGCAAGACATCCCTGTATTTTTACCACAGAACACTTCTCTGGTCCCTGCGACAATTATGTTTTAAAGCCCCTACAGTTTCTCCATGACCATTAAGTAGAGGACCTCATGGTGCTGTTGTAAACTTTTTTTTTTCAGTAAAATATTAACTTTGCCTGTAGAAGTAAATTTTATTGCCATCAACTTAATCAGCTGTTGTGCCAAAGCAAATTGATGTTCATAGAAAAACTTATGTCATGCATGTTGATGCACTACCAACATATAAAACCATGTGATGATTCTAGTTGAGGATCAGGAGAGTTATATTGTTTTCTGCAGCATATGTTAACAAGGCTAAATTCAGCGCACGCTCAGCTGGATGATTTTAGTAAGCTAAAAGTAATCCAATAATAATAATAATAATAATGATAATGCATTTTATTTAAAAGCACCTTTCAGGACACTCAAGGACGCTGAACAAGATTAAAAACAACCACAGTAAAATCAACAGTAAGAATAAGTGTCAGGTTTAAAGCAACCAAAGACATCAGAAAAGAGACACAAATGAGGAAAAGACAACAGAATTTTAATTTTACTTGCAAGGAGAACGCAGAGATGTGCTCAGTTACAGATCTTCTACGCCAGGGGTGTCAAACTCATTTTGGTCTGGGGGCCACATACATCTTAATCTGATCTCAAGGGGGCCAGGCCAGTAAATTCATTGCAAAATCGCATAGAACTAACAATAAGTCTACTTTTTTCTTTGTATTAGTGCAAAGAAGAAGTAAATTATAAAAATCTTTATATTAAATGAATTTTCCTTTTACTAAATATATTATGAACAACCTAAGAATTAAAAAAAANCTTTAACTTGAATGCACGTATGCTGTCATAATACTGTATTATAATTTTTTTGCGTCCTTGCAACATTTTGTTAAGATTATTCAAGTGCTCTGTGATGTCAACCATAAACGCAAGGTCCTGCAGCCATAGTGGGCACTGTAATTCCTTAACAGGTTTACCTTTTTTCTCCATGAATTGTCCGATTTCCCCACGTAGATCAAAGAAGCGCTTCAGCACAGTACCTCTGCTTAACCACCTTACTTCTGTGTGGTATGGCACACCATGAGTAATGTTACAGTCACTGAGAAGGCTGTCAAACTGACGATGATTGAGACCTCTGGTTCGGATGAAATTCACAGTCCGGACAACCACCTCCATAACGTGATCCATTTTTAAGGACTTGCAGCATAATGCCTCCTGATGCAAAATGCAATGAAATGTCCAAAAGTGGCCTCCTCCGTTTGTGGCTTGTACTTTTTCCCTGAACTTTGTCACAACACCTGCCTTTTTACCGATCATTGACGGCGCACCATCAGTAGCCAGGCTTACGGCGCGTGACCAGTCCGCCCCGACTTTGTCCAGCGCTCCAACGACGGAGCGGAAAATGTCCTCAGCTGTCGTGGTGTCGGTCATAGGCACCGAATCGAGAAATTCCTCTGTGACAGTCAAAGTCTCGTCAACTCCACGAATGAATATGGCTAGTTGAGCTACGTCCGTAATATCAGTACTCTCATCAATTGCAACAGAAAATGCCAGAAATGACTCCGCTTTGCGTTTCAGTTGGCTGTCCAAATCTGCCGATAGTTCCGAAATCCATTCTGCCACGGTATTTCTCGTTAAGCTAATATTGGCAAAAGCTTGTCGCTTCTCAGGACACACAATTTCGGCAGCCTTCAGCATGCAGTTTTTGACGAACTCTCCTTCACAATACGGCTTTGACGCTAATGCTATTTGGCATCGTTAATCCATCGACCGAAAGTGGCGTCGTAGTGACTGGAGAGCCGAGGCCCACTTTACAGATTGTTGTTTTCTCAGACTCACCAACATTTAATTTACCTTCTGTTTTCTCAGTTCTCCGTGCAAGCTGTTATATTTTTCACCATGCTGAGTTTCATAGTGGCGCCGAATATTGTATTCCTTAAGCACCGAAACTTGTTGTTGGCACACCAGGCACACGGGTTTCCCATTCACCTCCGTGAACATATACGAAGAGGTCCATTTTTCTTGAAAAATCCGACACTCGGTGTCCACTTTTCTCCTTTTTGACAAAGGCATTTCGCTGATGAGGGTACTAGAGCCAATAGAAAAAGTGGGTGATGGATAGAACCATACGCCGCTTACAGACCATGAAGTTCAGTGCTGTCATCTGCTGTTAGTTCTGCTCTGACTAAAACACAGCGCCCCTAGCGGACAATATAGGAACTGCAGATTTATTGAAATTGAAGTTAATTTTTTTTTTTTTTTAAATAATGCAGATTTATCCCCCGGGCCAATGGCTTTGGGGTGCGCCCGGCCAAGGCCGGGCGCCCGGCATACAAACTGTGGGGACAAGATGCGAGATTTAGGGTGAGACGGGTAGGAGTGGAATATAAGGGAGTCTCCCGGAATCAATGTACTACGTGAGACTCCCCCACCTCCTCGTAATGTGGTACTGTAAAATGTGTCTTATACTCACGCACAAACATACACGTTAAAGTCCAGCAATCGAGTACACACCGTCCAGTGTCCTCCCATCTTCAAACCGTCCTTGACTTTAGATGGCTCTCCCATCTTCAAACCGACCTTGACTAAGGAAGGCTCCCACAGTTCTGAGAAGTGATGCAGCTGCTTTCTCAACCAGCTGCGACCTCTCTCAAGACCTGCTCATCAGTGAGATACACAGAAACTTACACGATGTGTCTTTGATCCACTTTCATGTCTTCCTTATAGTCTTATACTTTGACACCTATTTATAGTCGTATATACCCTATTGAATACATGTAATTGAGATTGTTATTCTATTTGTTATTACTAATTTAGTTGTTTTCTCTTCGTGTTTGTCTCTTCCTGGTCGCCCCTCTCCTCCATCCTCTAACAGTTCACCCCACCTGCAGTCCTGAACAGGTGAGTTTTGAGTCTGGATTTAAACAGAGACAGGGAGGTCAGGTTTCTGAGGTCCGGTGGGAGAGAGTTCCAGAGCTGGGGAGCAGAGCGACTGAAGGCCCTGCTCCCCATGGTGCTGAGGCGAGCAGAGGGTACAGTGAGGTGGGTGGAGGAGGAGGATCTGAGGGAGCGGGCTGGAGTGGCAACGTTGAGGAGGTCAGACAGATATGGAGGGGCAAGGTATACCTACCGAAACTTTCACATGTCTTCCTAAAACTTAAGATAAGATACGAACTGGCCATTGGTCACCTCGACGACGTCCTACCCCCACTACACTACCACCCTCCCCCAAGACCACTATTATGCCCGTCGACTCAAGACCTGGTTAACCTAAAATACCTCACTGAAAACCCCCTCTGGCTTCTCCTCCCTCAATGTTATTTCTAACCGGGAGGTGACGAGACTGTGTCCAATAGTATTTAGAATACTTTACTTAAGTAATCCAAGGGAACACATTACAGATTACTTTTTAGGGCACGTTATCAGTAATCTGTAGGGGAATACAATTTAAAAGTAACCCTCCCAACACTGACCCTGAACATATAGGTGTGTTGGTGCATGTGTTGCTTGTTACACTCAAACGGTACATATTGTGCCAAGTGGATTAATCACTGAGATGTTGCATGTCTCTAAATAATGTTCTCATTTTTTCACAGGAGGTGACATCGAGATGGACCAAAGATTGATGCTCAGAGTTGTCGTTGATGATGATGATGATGGAAGGAAGCTGACCTTAAATGATAGACCGGATTCCATTGAAGAACTAAAAACACAGCTGCGGGATAAGCTGTCACTGCAGTACGACTTCAAACTCCAATATGAAGATCCAGATTTCAGTAATGCGCTATGCAATTTGACTGAAATGACAGACTTGCCTGCAAGAGCTACGCTGAAAGTAATTCTTCTTGTGACTCTCCAGTGGACTGCCCTGTCTTCACCCACCGAAGAATCAGACTGCAGCACAGTAGACACTGTGATCTTGTCCCCTGCTGAATCGTCACCTTCGCTTAGAAAACAGTGGCCAGAGTTCTTTGACATACCCAATTTCTCAGTGGATGTAGAGTACAGGCTGAGACAGGCAGACCTTTCATTCATGAGAGACCGTCTCCCAATTACTCCATCATGAGACATGAAACATGACATACTTGAGAAGCTAGCCGAAACAATGTACAGTTTCAAGGCTTACCCGGGAGATGAGGACTTCAGCAATGTCGCAAAATCACTGATAAGCAAGCATCCCAGTCTCACTGAACCTGGTCCACAGCCAGGGTGGTATGGCTGGAAGAACAGCCTTAAATTCAAGATGGCCAACTATTGAACAAAGCTGCGGAAAGCAGGATGTGATGAGGTAATGATCAATGGGGGTAAACGAAGTAGATTTAATCCAGATGGAGAATCATCCAGCAAGAATGTCAAGTGACCAAAAAGAGGTGAAGCCAATTATTTGCCTAATTTACCTGACGGACATGATGAAAGAAGCCTTGAAAATGCCAGGAAGATTGTCATTGAGGAAATGAAGAAAAAAAAACCCAATGCCACTCTAGTCTCACAAATGATGGACCAAACATTCCCACTGCGCAGAAGGGAGATAGTGACACAGGAGCCTGCTGTGAAGAGCACGGTTGAATGTTGGCCAGCACTTTTTACTGAGAGACAGGTAAGCTTGTTCATTTTGGCCTGCCTTCCCACATTAAATGTCAGTCAGAACATATCAATGCTGTGAGGCGTAATATTAAAACACATCATCCTCAAAAAACTAGCACTTGCACGATATACAAATCAGTAAAATGTTTTCAACGTCAGTATGTGTACTAATGTTATTTGTTTAATAATAGAAGTAGTAATGTATTTTTCACCATAGTTTCATATGTTAAGCCCTTTAACTTTCTACAGTATTAATTGAATGACAGTCAGCTTGATGTTGCTATCTCTCTCCCTCCTTCCACTCTCCATTTTTTCAGGTCTTTGCTGAGTTCAATCGCATCGCAAGCAGGAACCTTGAAGGAGACTTCTATGAAGCCCTAGACCAACACACCCCACGCTTCATCGAGCTTTTCAGGTCCAAAAAAGGAACAACAGGACAAAAACTGACAGACTTGATGCAGTTCATCAACTGCCTGGTAAGGATTTTGTAATTTACACTCCAGTAATAATGGGTGGCGGCAGTGCACCTTCGGCCTGTTTCACATACCAGTAACACTGCCTTCCTCTCTGCTGTGTTGCTGCATGCTGCTGTGGAGAGCAAGCGAGACAGATGTACCCTTGGTGACCGTACCAGTGATGTGTACCCATAAATACACTAACAAGATCACTTCAACAATTAAATCATGCTTTTTAATATCCTTTCACAACACCTGTACCAGGTGGACTACTCATCTCAACATGTTTTTGTTCAATTTCAACAGGTTTTTATGTGTCTCTCGGTCTGTCATTCTTAGTAACAAGAAAGTCCAACAGTATATGGTAGTTTGCACATTTCAAGTGTGTGCTAAATGAAATGCAAGCACAAGGGCATTTTATTTTAACTCTCCTGTTGTCCTCTTGGGTCAAGGGAGGAAGGAAAAAATGAAAGTGATCGGAAAGGGATGGTGGAGAGAATGAAAGGAGAAAGGAAGGAGAAAGGATTGAAAAGGGGAACAGATTGGATCGGGCAAGGAAGAAGAAGGAAGGACCAAGGGAAAGAAGGGCGGAAGGAAGTGAAAAGGATGGTGGACAGAAGGAAGGGAGAAAGGAATTAAAGAAGGGATGGAGAAAGGAAGGAAAGGAAGAAGGATGGAGGAAGGAAGGAACAAATAAAGGAAAGGAGTGGGGAAAGGAGAGGATGGAGAAGGAAGGAAGAAAGGAAGGAAATAGAGGAGGAGGGGGACAGAGGAAGGAAGGAGGGATGGAGGGACAGTAGGAAAGGAGGAAAGAAGGACCAGTTAAAACAGATTGGGTCAGTTTGATCCAGGAGGAAAACAGGAGGGTTAAATTTAATTGAAATGTTGAGTTTGTATAAAAACAAAGAAAATGTTTACAGGGAAAGTGGGATGTGTTAAATTAGGTATTTAAATGTTACCAGTTATACTAAGAAGACTTAAAGCCCTGTCTCTATTATGAGGCTGCACTATTAGAGAAAATACAGAACAGTATATCAACGCATATCCCCACCCCAACCCTCAAAATGCTACAAAGTTCTTAACTTTTATCTATTCTCTCTGTATTTTTAGTCACCAGATGTGACGGCACTTCGCTCTGTTGTCCTCAGAGGCCTTCCTATTGTGCTTGGTGATGACTGCGGTGAGGTCTACAAGACTTGCTTTGTAAGTAACATATTGAAAGAAGAAAGATATTGATCTCAAGTTACTGACTGACAAATCATATTTGATACGTTTGGTAGCGTTGTCAAATATTTAAGATACAGTTATTTTCAGTTGATCAGAATCAGGTGGATTCTAATCTCACTCATTAATGATCAGAATCCCTAAATTAGTACATAATGTAATTAAATTAAGGATGTGAATTCCCCAACCTCACACTTCAAGTATACAGACTTTCCCAAAAAAAGACCAGATTCAAAAGGTAGTTGTGTGTGCTTCTTTTGCAGGATACAGCGAAGGAAGAAGCACTTGCTTCAGTGACAGTTGGGGTGCTGACGGTGGTCAACGAAAATGCTCAGCAGCAGGGTCTAAATGCAGTGCACCTCCAGCCCATCTCCACTGCCATCATAATTGAGGGAAGTACCGTCATGGACGATGTCAGAGACTTTCCCCAGGCAGTCTGCCTCATGTTTGGGCTTATGTATGCTCTTCACTTAGATTACCCAAAATGCATGGCGAACACACCCAGATTCATTCAAGCAGTCATGCTTGGATTGGGAAGCAAAACACTCCCTCCAAAACTGCTTTGTTTGAAAAACAAACTACTGGGGTAGGCAAGTTGGTACAGTGCAAAAACCTTTTTCCCTTTTCAAAATAGAGTCCCAGATGTCCCAGCATTACCTGTATAAAAGAAAATTGACTTAAATTGACTTAAACCCATTTGGTGTGAGCAACTTAACAAAAAGATTCTATTTCATTCTCAATAGCAGACACAGAAATATCAGCAATACTAGTATGTCCACATTGCACAGGCATCTCACTTCACTTACAGCTCCTGCAAGATAATAATCCCAATGATTTAAAATGCCTACACTGTGTTGACACACCAATATTATTGTTTTAGCAATATCAATAGTTTCCTGTGTCTCATACCAAGAATTTTAACCTTTTTTTAAATATAAATGTCCGTGCTTTTTAAATGTATGTGCTTTTGTAAAGTAATGCCAACACATCCAAGACTCTTATTTTGAAGAGAGGAAGAACAGGAAATATTTGTTGTTAATGTGCATTTGTCATTATGTTTTTGGTTGTTATTTTGCTCTTCAAAATGCATAGGCACCCAACATAACCCTAAGCTACAGAACTAAAAAAGATTAGTTCAGAAAGATTCTCTGAAAGGGTTTAGTTCTTAATAATAATATCCTCTCTTGCATTTCAGGAACACATTTTTTTTACATGTTGTGCATTTTTGTTGAGAGGCTATTTTTTGATATTTTTTCTTGTCTAAAACTGGAACATGTTCCCAGGTCAGTAACTATTTTTTAGTTCAATTGTTTGAGCTAATGTTTATTTAAAAAATGTAGTGGAGACTCAAAATTGACTTGTTCGGCTGAGAAGTTGTTGTTTTCTGTCTTACATTACTGGACCAAATGATTATACTCAGTCTGCCTCGTATGTTGATATCTGTTGGCTGTTGCAGCAAGGCACACCTGGATTGAATAGTTTGATGAATAAAAATTCATAAAAGAATGTTAAGTTGGTTTGTAATCAAACTACAGATTTTTCACTTTTATACTGTGCATTAACAAAACACTCTTCAGCCTGTCAAGAGCCAAAGTCTCTTGTTAAATGCATTGTTGAGCATTTTAAAATAAATTTTGATTCCACTGAGTTAATCCATCAAGTTTTCTCTGTTCATTTTGTTTTTTAGATGAACTTAACATGTGCTGTTGTAATTCTTTTAGGTCAAGAAACTTAGCACAGAGCCAGGGATACCTTTATGAACCTGAATAAACAGATGCCGAACTTCATCAGATGGAGTTGGAATGGGCAGAGAGGGAGAGAGAGAGGAAGGACAGAGAAGTGGTCCAAGCTGAAGTTGGACCCACAGCTGTAGCTGTGAGAGACAGTTGTGGGTCCGACATTCAGCCTTGACCACTTCTTTCTCTCTCTCTCAAGCTCTGTCTGTGTCTCTCTCTCTGCCCATTCTAAGGGAGAGAAAATAGTGCCAAGCGATTGTGAGGTCAGATTTTTTCATGAACAATGGTTTTGTGATGCAAATGTTTCACTCTTGAACGCATATTGTTTTGAGAAGCATTTATTACCTCAGCCAACCAGCTGAACTAGCCTCGTCAACACCAAAACCAGGCCCATGTGTTTACTTTTAATACTAATTCTTCCGTTGCTCCTTGATTTGAACCTGAGTAGAGTGGCCAAGTGTGGCTCTCATAAAGATAGATCACATTAAGTTGACCAGAATATGATGGATGAGAAACACTAAAGCGAATTAAGTGATCACTTGAGTACTGAAAGCTCACAATAAATAAGTTACTGTAATCTAATTCATTCAAGTTAATTTGAGTACTGCAAACTCAAAATAAACAAGTTACTCTAATCAAATTATTGAAGATAATTTGAGTACTGCAAACTCAAAATAAACAAGTTACTCGAATCAAATTATTGAAGATGAGTTGAGTTCTGCAAACTCAAAATAAACAAGTGACTATAATCCAACTATTTATGTTAATTTAAATACTGCACACTCACAATAATTAAGTAAATCCAATGTAATTCATCTAAGTCAACTTAACTTGCTTTTTGTGAGGCAGCAAGTTTGCATATTTTTTTTAAGTAAAGTCAACTTATTATATTTTACAGTGTACATTCACAGCCTACTTTACAATATTTAAAGTCAGTTCAGACCCAGATTTCTATCATTAAGACCAGTCAAAGTACATTCATAACCTACTTTTGACTGTTAAGAGTCAGTTGAAACCCAGATTTCTAGCATTAAGACCAAAGTACATTCGTAACCTACTATAAAATATTCAAAGTCAGTTGATCCCAGATTTCTAGTATTGAGACCAGTCAAAGTACATTCATAACCTACTTTAGACTGTTTAAAGTCAGTTTAAACCCAGATTTCTAGCATTGAGGCCAGTCAAAGTACATTCACAGCCTACTTTAGACTGTGAAAAATAGGTTTAAACCCAGATTTCTAGCATTGAGACCAGTCAAGGTACATTCAAAACCAAATTTAGACTGTAATAAATAGGTTAAAACCCAGATTTCTAGCATTTAGGCCAGTCAAAGTACATTCACAGCCTACTTTAGAAAAGTTAAAGTCAGTTCAGACCCAGATTTCTAGCATTGAGACCGGTCAAAGTACATTCATAACCTAATTTTGGTCGTTTAAAGTCAGGAGAATCCAGGATTTCTATCATTAAGACCACTCAAAGTACATTCATAACCTACTTTTGACTGTTTATAGTCAGTTTAAACCAAGATTTCTAGCATTGAGGCCAGTCAAAGTACATTTGCAGCCTACTTTCAAATATTTAAAGTCAGTTTAAACCCAGATTTCTAGTACAAAGACCAGTCAAAGTACATTCATAACCTACTTTAGACTTTTAAAAGTCAGTTGAAACCCAGATTTCTAGCATATTCTGGTTTCATGTAAGTGTTGGATACAATTTTATAAGTTTCAGTCAACTAGGGTCTAAGGATCATAACTCTGGTCAGTTTCATGTAAGTATTGGATGAAATCTGACAATTTTCAGTCAAATTTGGGTCTAAAGATCGTAACTCCGCAGTCAAAGTACATTCACAGCCTACTTTAGACTGTGAAAAATAGGTTTAAACTCAGATTTCTAGCATTGAGACCAGTCAAGGTACATTCAAAACCAACTTTAGACTGTATTTAATAGGTTAAAACCCAGATTTCTAGCATTTAGGCCAGTCAAAGTACATTCACAGCCTACTTTAGAATAGTTAAAGTCAGTTCAGACCCAGATTTCTAGCATGAAGACCAGTAAAAGTACATTCATAACCTAATTTTGGTCATTTAAAGTCAGGAGAATCCAGGATTTCTATCATTAAGACCACTCACAGTACATTCATAACTTACTTTTGACTGTTTATAGTCAGTTTAAACCAAGATTTCTAGCATTGAGGCCAGTCAAAATACATTCGCAGCCTACTTTCAAATATTTAAAGTCAGTTTAAACCCAGATTTCTAGTACAAAGACCAGTCAAAGTACATTCACAGCCTACTTAAGCGGTTTAAAGTCAGTTTAAACCAGGATTTCTAGCATTGAGACCAGTCAAAGTACATTCATAGCCTACTTTAGATTGTTTTAAGTCAGTTGAAACCCAGATTTCTAGCATTAAGACCAAAGTACATTCATAACCTACTTTAAAATATTCAAAGTCAGTTGATCCCAGATTTCTAGCATTGAGACCAGTCAAAGTACATTCATAACCTACTTTAGACTGTTTAAAGTCAGTTTAAACCCAGATTTCTAGCATTGAGGCAAGTCAAAGTACATTCACAGCCTACTTTAGACTGTATTAAATAGGNACTTTAGACTGTATTAAATAGGTTAAAACCCAGATTTCTAGCATTTAGGCCAGTCAAAGTACATTCACAGCCTACTTTAGAATAGTTAAAGTCAGTTCAGACCCAGATTTCTAGCATGAAGACCAGTAAAAGTACATTCATAACCTAATTTTGGTCGTTTAAAGTCAGGAGAATCCAGGATTTCTATCATTAAGACCACTCACAGTACATTCATAACTTACTTTTGACTGTTTAAGTCAGTTTAAACCAAGATTTCTAGCATTGAGGCCAGTCAAAATACATTCGCAGCCTACTTTCAAATATTTAAAGTCAGTTTAAACCCAGATTTCTAGTACAAAGACCAGTCAAAGTACATTCACAGCCTACTTAAGCGGTTTAAAGTCAGTTTAAACCCAGATTTCTAGCATTGAGGCAAGTCAAAGTACATTCACAGCCTACTTTAGACTGTATTAAATAGGTTAAAACCCAGATTTCTAGCATTTAGGCCAGTCAAGGTACATTTAAAACCTACTTTTGACTGTTTAAAGTCTGTTTTAACCCAGATATCTTGCATTCAGTCCAGTCAAAGTACATTCATTCCCTACTTTAGACTGTTTAAAGTCAGTTTAAACCCAGATTCTTTGCATTAACACCAGTCAAAGTACATTCATAACCTACTTTTGACTGTTTAAAGTCAGTTTAAACCCAGATTTCTAGCATTGGGAACCAGTCAAAGTACATGCATAACCTACTTTTGACTGTTTATAATCAGTTCAAACCCAGATTTCTAGCATTGGTGACCAGTCAAAGTACATTCATAGCCTACTTTAGATTGTTTAAAGTCAATCTAAACCCAGATTTCTAGCATTGAGACCAGTCAAAGTACATTCATGACCTACTTTAGACTTTTAAAAGTCAGTTGAAACCCAGATTTCTAGCATTAAGATCAAAGTACATTCACAACCTATGTTAAAATATTCAAAGTCAGTTGATCCCAGATTCCTAGTATTGAGACCAGTCAAAGTACATTCATAACCTACTTTAGACTGTTAAAAGTCAGTTTAAACCCAGATTTCTAGCATTGAGGCCAGTCAAAGTACATTCACAGCCTACTTTAGACTGTGAAAAATAGGTTTAAACCCAGATTTCTAGCATTGAGACCAGTCAAGGTACATTCAAAACCAACTTTAGACTGTATTAAATAGGTTAAAACCCAGATTTCTAGCATTTAGGCCAGTCAAAGTACATTCACAGCCTNGACCAGTCAAAGTACATTCATGACCTACTTTAGACTTTTAAAAGTCAGTTGAAACCCAGATTTCTAGCATTAAGACCAAAGTACATTCACAACCTATGTTAAAATATTCAAAGTCAGTTGATCCCAGATTCCTAGTATTGAGACCAGTCAAAGTACATTCATAACCTACTTTAGACTGTTAAAAGTCAGTTTAAACCCAGATTTCTAGCATTGAGGCCAGTCAAAGTACATTCACAGCCTACTTTAGACTGTGAAAAATAGGTTTAAACCCAGATTTCTAGCATTGAGACCAGTCAAGGTACATTCAAAACCAACTTTAGACTGTATTAAATAGGTTAAAACCCAGATTTCTAGCATTTAGGCCAGTCAAAGTACATTCACAGCCTACTTTAGAATAGTTAAAGTCAGTTCAGACCCAGATTTCTAGCATGAAGACCAGTAAAAGTACATTCATAACCTAATTTTGGTCGTTTAAAGTCAGGAGAATCCAGGATTTCTATCATTAAGACCACTCACAGTACATTCATAACTTACTTTTGACTGTTTANAACCTACTTTAGACTGTTAAAAGTCAGTTTAAACCCAGATTTCTAGCATTGAGGCCAGTCAAAGTACATTCACAGCCTACTTTAGACTGTGAAAAATAGGTTTAAACCCAGATTTCTAGCATTGAGACCAGTCAAGGTACATTCAAAACCAACTTTAGACTGTATTAAATAGGTTAAAACCCAGATTTCTAGCATTTAGGCCAGTCAAAGTACATTCACAGCCTACTTTAGAATAGTTAAAGTCAGTTCAGACCCAGATTTCTAGCATGAAGACCAGTAAAAGTACATTCATAACCTAATTTTGGTCGTTTAAAGTCAGGAGAATCCAGGATTTCTATCATTAAGACCACTCACAGTACATTCATAACTTACTTTTGACTGTTTAAGTCAGTTTAAACCAAGATTTCTAGCATTGAGGCCAGTCAAAGTACATTCATAACCTAATTTTGGTCGTTTAAAGGCAGGAAAATCCATGATTTCTATCATTTAGACCACCCAAAGTACATTCATAACCTACTTTAGACTGTTTAAAATAGGTTTAAACTCAGATTTCTAGCATTGGGAACCAGTCAAAGTACATGCATAACCTACTTTTGACTGTTTATAATCAGTTCAAACCCAGATTTCTAGCATTGGTGACCAGGCAAAGTACATTCATAGCCTACTTTAGATTGTTTAAAGTCAATCTAAACCCAGATTTCTAGCATTGAGACCAGTCAAAGTACATTCATGACCTACTTTAGACTTTTAAAAGTCAGTTGAAACCCAGATTTCTAGCATTAAGACCAAAGTACATTCACAACCTATGTTAAAATATTCAAAGTCAGTTGATCCCAGATTCCTAGTATTGAGACCAGTCAAAGTACATTCATAACCTACTTTAGACTGTTAAAAGTCAGTTTAAACCCAGATTTCTAGCATTGAGACCAGTCAAAGTACATTCGTAACCAACTTTTGACTGTTTAAAGTCAGTTTAAACCCAGATTTCTAGCATTAAGACCAGTCAAAGTACATTCATAACCTACTTTAGACTGTTTTAAATAGGTTGAAACGCAGATTTCTAGCATTGATTCCAGTCAAAGTACATTCATAACCTACTTTAGACTGTTTAAAATAGGTTTAAACCCAGATTTCTAGCATTGAGACCGGTCAAAGTACATTCATAACCTACCTAAGACTGTTTCAAATAGGTTTAAACTCAGATTTCTAGTACAAAGACCAGTCAAAGTACATTCATAACCCACTGTAGACTTTTTAAAATATGTTTACACCCAGATTTCAAGCATTGAGGCCAGTCAAAGTACATTTAAAACCTACTTTTGACTGTTTAAAGTCTGTTTTAACCCAGATATCTTGCATTCAGTCCAGTCAAAGTACATTTATTACCTACTTTAGACTGTTTAAAGTCAGTTTAAACCCAGATTCTTTGCATTAACACCAGTCAAAGTACATTCATAACCTACTTTTGACTGTTTAAAGTCAGTTTAAACCCAGATTTCTAGCATTGGGAACCAGTCAAAGTACATGCATAACCTACTTTTGACTGTTTATAATCAGTTCAAACCCAGATTTCTAGCATTGGTGACCAGTCAAAGTACATTCATTACCTACTTTAGATTGTTTAAAGTCAATCTAAACCCAGATTTCTAGCATTGAGACCAGTCAAAGTACATTCATGACCTACTTTAGACTTTTTCAGTCAGTTTAAACCCAGATTTCTTGCATTGGGGACCAGTAAAAGTACATTCATAACTTACTTTTGACTGTTTAAAGTCAGTATAAACGAAGATTTCTAGCATTGAGACCAGTCAAAGTACATTCGCAACCTACTTTAGACTGTTTAAAGTCAGTTTCAACCAGATTCCTAGCATTGAGACCAGTCAAAGTACATTCAAAACCTACTTTAGACTGTTTATAATCAGTTAAAACCTACATTTCTGGCATTGGTGACCAGTCAAAGTACATTCATAGCCTACTTTAGATTGTTTGAAGTCTGTCTAAACCCAGATTTCTAGCATTGAGACCGGTCAAAGTACATTCATAACCTACATTAGATTGTTTAACGTCTTAAATTTGGGTCTAAAGATCGTAACTCTGGTCACTTTCATGTAAGTATTGGGTGAAAACTGACAAACTTCAGTCAATTTTGGGTCTAAAGATCGTAATTGTGGTCAGTTTCATGTAAGTTTTGGATGTTTAGATTGTTTGAAGTCAATCTAAACCCAGATTTCTAGCATTGAGACCAGTCAAAGTACATTCATTACCTTCTTTACACTGTTTAAAATAGGTTTAAACCCAGATGTCTAGCATTGAGACCAGACAAGGTACATTCATTACCTTCTTTAGACGGTTTAATGTCAGTTTAAACCCAGATTTCTAGCATTAACACCAGTCAAAGTACATTCGTTACCTACTTTCAAATATTTAAAGTCAGTTTAAACCAAGATTTCTAGTACAAAGACCAGTCAAAGTACATTCATAACCTACTTTAGACTGTTTAAAGTCAGCTTAAACCAAGATTTCTAGCATTGAGACCAGTCAAAGTACATTCATAACCTACATTAGACTGTTTAACGTCAATTTAAACCCAGATTTCTAGCATTGAGACCAGTCAAAGTACATTCATAACCCACTTTTGACTGTTTGAAGTCAGTTAAAACCCAGATTTCTAGCATTAACACCAGTCAAAATACATTCATAACCTACTTTAGACTTTAAAAAGTCAGTTTAAACCCAGATTTCTAGCATTCAGTCCAGTCAAAGTACATTCATTACCTACTTTAGACTTTTTAAAGTCTGTATAAACCCAGATGTCTAGCATTGGGGACCAGTCAAAGTACATTCATAACCTAATTCAGCCTGTTTAAAATAGGTTGAAACGCAGATTTCTAGCATTGATTCCAGTCAAAGTACATTCATAACCTACTTTAGACATTTTAAAATAGGTTTAAACCCAGATTTCCAGCATTGAGACCGGTCAAAGTACATTCATAACCTACTGTAGACTGTTTAAAATAGGTTTAAACTCAGATTTCAAGCATTGAGGCAAGTCAAAGTACATTCATAACTTACTTTTGACTGTTTAAAGTCAGTATAAACGAAGATTTCTAGCATTGAGACCAGTCAAAGTACATTCGCAACCTACTTTAGACTGTTTAAAGTCAGTTTCAACCAGATTCCTAGCATTGAGACCAGTCAAAGTACATTCATAACCTACTTTAGACTGTCTATAATCAGTTAAAACCTACATTTCTGGCATTGGTGACCAGTCAAAGTACATTCATAGCCTACTTTAGATTGTTTAAAGTCAATCTAAACCCAGATTTCTAGCATTGAGACCGGTCAAAGTACATTCATAACCTACATTAGATTGTTTAACGTCAATTTTTTGGGTCTAAAGATCGTAACTCTGGTCACTTTCATGTAAGTATTGGGTGAAAACTGACAAACTTCAGTCAATTTTGGGTCTAAAGATCGTAATTGTGGTCAGTTTCATGTAAGTTTTGGATGTTTAGATTGTTTGAAGTCAATCTAAACCCAGATTTCTAGCATTGAGACCAGTCAAAGTACATTCATTACCTACTTTTGACTGTTTAAAAAAGGGTTTAAACCCAGATGTCTAGCATTGAGACCAGACAAGGTACATTGTAATGGAAGAAATCTGCCAAATTACAGTCAAATTTGGGTCTAAAGATCGTAATTGTGGTCAGTTTCATGTAAGCAATGGATGAAAGTTTATAAATTTCAGTCAAATTTGGTTCTAAAGATCATGTTTCTGGTCAGTTTCATGTAAGTATTGGAACTTTAGACTGTTTAAAGTCAGCTTAAACCAAGATTTCTAGCATTGAGACGAGTCAAAGTACATTCATAACATACTTTAGACTGTTTAAAGTCAGCTAAAACCAAGATTTCTAGCATTGAGACCAGTCAAAGTACATTCATAACCTACATTAGACTGTTTAACGTCAATCTAAACCCAGATTTCTAGCATTGAGACCAGTCAAAGTACATTCATAACCTACATTAGACTGTTTAACGTCAATTTAAACCCAGATTTCTAGCATTGAGACCAGTCTTTCATGTAAGTATTGGGTGAAAACTGACAAACTTCAGTCAATTTTGGGTCTAAAGATCGTAATTGTGGTCAGTTTTATGTAAGTATTGGATGAAATCTGAAATTTTTCAGTCAAATTTGGGTCTAAAGATCGTAAGTCAGGTCAGTTTCATGTAAGTAATGGATGAAATCTGAAAAATTTCAGACATATTTGGGTCTATTCTAGCATTGGGGACCAGTCAAAGTACATTCATAACCTAATTCAGCCTGTTTAAAATAGGTTGAAACGCAGATTTCTAGCATTGATTCCAGTCAAAGTACATTCATAACCTACTGTAGACTGTTTAAAATAGGTTTAAACTCAGATTTCCAGCATTGAGGCAAGTCAAAGTACATTCATAACCCACTTTAGACTGTTTAACGTCAGTTTAAACCCAGATTTCTAGCATTAACATCGGTCAAAGTACATTCAAAACCTACTTTTGATTGTTTAACGTCAATTTAAACCCAGATTTCTAGCATTGAGACCAGTCAAAGTACATTCATTACGATGAAATCTGAAAAATTTCAGTCAAATCTGGGTCTAAAGATCGTAAGTCAGGTCAGTTTCGTGTAAGCGTTGGATGAAATCTGACAAATTTCAGTCAAAGTTGGTCTAAGGATCGTAACTCTGGTCAGTTTCATGTAAGTATTGGATGAAATCTGACAAATATTAGTCAATTTTGGATCTAAAGACCGTAACCACTGGAGTCAAAGTACATTCATAGCCTACTTTAGATTGTTTTAAGTCAATCTAAACCCAGATTTCAAGTTTTGAGGCAAGTCAAGTACATTCATAACCTACATTAGATTGTTTAACATCAATTTAAACCCAGATTTCTAGCATTAACACCAGTCAAAGTACATTCAAAACCTACTTTAGATTGTTTGAAGTCAATCTAAACCCAGATTTCTAGCATTGAGACCAGTCAAAGTACATTCATTACCTACTTTAGACTGTTTAAAATAGGTTTAAACCCAGATGTCTAGCATTGAGACCAGTCAAGGTACATTCATCACCTACTTTAGACGGTTTAATGTCAGTTTAAACCCAGATTTCTAGCATTAACGTCAGTCAAAGTACATTCGTTACCTACTTTCAAATATTTAAAGTCAGTTTAAACCCAGATTTCTAGTACAAAGACCAGTCAAAGTACATTCATAACCTACTTTAGACTGTTTAAAGTCAGCTTAAACCAAGATTTCTAGCATTGAGACCAGTCAAAGTACATTCATAGCCTACTTTAGATCGTTTAAAGTCAATCTAAACCCAGATTTCTAGCATTGAGACCAGTCAAAGTACATTTAAAACCTACTTTAGACTGTTTAAAGTCTGTGTAAACTTAGATTTCTAGCACAAAGACCAGTCAAAGTGCATTCATTACCTAGTTAAGACTGTTTAAAATAGGATACAGGTGAGATTTCTAGCATTAAATTCAGTCAAAGTGCATTCATAACCTCCTTAGGGTGTTTAAAGTAGGTGAACAGTAAAATTTCTAGCATTATCTCCAGTCAAAGTGCATTCACAACCTCATTTAGACAGTAAAAAGTAGGTTTACGGTGAGATTTCTAGCATGATGACCAGTAAAAGTGCATTCATAACCTACTTTAGACTGTTTAAAGTAGGTTACAGGTGAATTTTCTAGCATTAGGACCAGTCAAATTGCATATATAACCTACTTTACACTGTTTAAAGTAGGTCACAGGTTACAAATCTAGCATGATGACAAGTCAAAGTGCATTCATAACCTAGTTCAGACTGTTTAATATAGGTTACAGGTGAGATTCCTAGAATTATATCCTGTTAAAGTGCAAAGTATTGGATGAAAACTCACAAATTTCACCCAATGAACACTTTAAAGATCGTAATATAGGTCAGTTTCACGTAAGTGTTGGATGAAATCTGACATTTTTCATCGAATTTTCATTCTAAAGATCGAACTACTGGTCAGTTTCACGTAAGTGTTGACGAAAGCAGACAAATTTCAACCAAATTTGAGTCTAAATAATGTAAAAGACCAGTCAAAGTGCATGCATAACCTACTTTTGACTGTGTAAATGAAGTTTTATTTCAGATTTCTAGCATGGAGACCAGTAATAGTGCATTCACAACCTACTTTTGACTGTAAAAAGTAGCTTAAAAGTAAGATTTCTAGCTTGATGACCATTAAAAGTGCATTCATGACCTACTTTCGACTGCTTAAAGTAGGCTGAATTTGAGATTTCTGGCATAAAGACCAGTCAAAGTGCATTCATCACCTACTTTAGAATGTTTAAAGTAGCAATAAACTCAGATTTCTATCATTAAGACCAGTCAAAGTGCATTCATAACCCACTTTTGAGTTTTTAAAGTAGGTGACAGGTGAGATTTCTTGCATGATGACCAGTCAAAGTGCAATCACAACCTACTTTAGACTGTTAAAAGGAAGTTTTAATTCAGATTTCTAGCATAAGGACCAGTCAGAGTGCATACATAATCTAGTTTAGACTGTTTAAAGTAGGTTACAGGTGAAGTTTCTAGCATTAAATCCAGTTAAAGAGCATTCATAGCCTACTCTAGACTGTTTAAAATAGGTAACAGGTAAGATTTCTAGCAAAAAATCCAGTCAAAGTGAATTCATAGCCTACTTTTGACTGCTTAAAGTAGGTCTAAACTCAGATTTCTAGCAAAAAGACCAGTCAAAGTGCATTCACAACTGCTTTCGTCTGTTTAAAGTTGGTTGAAACTCAGATTTATTACATTAAGACCAGTCAAAGTGCATGCATAACCTACTTTTGACTGTGAAAAGGAAGTTTTATTTCGGATTTCTAGCATTGAGACCAGTAATAGTGCATTCACAACCAACTTTAGACTGTTAAAAGGAAGTTCAAATTCAGATTTCTAGCATAAGGACCCTTCGAAGTGCATTCACGACCTAATTTTGTCTGCTCAAAGTAGATTTAAACTCAGATTTCCAGCATTAAGATCAGTCAAAGTTCCTTCATAACCTACTTTAGACTGTTAAAAGGAAGTTTTAATTCAGATTTCTAGCATAAGGACCAGTGAAATTGCATTCATCATCTAGTTTAGACTGTTAAAAGTATGTTACAGGTGAGGATTCTAGCATTTAATCCAGTTAAAGAGCATTCAAAGCCTACTCTAGACTGTTTAAAATAGGTAACAGGTAAGATTTCTAGCAAAAAATCCAGTCAAAGTGAATTCATAGCCTACTTTTGACTGTTTAAAGTAGGTCTAAACTCAGATTTCTAGCAAAAAGACCAGTCAAAGTGCATTCACAACTGCTTTCGTCTGTTTAAAGTTGGTTTAAACTTAGATTTATTACATTAAGACCAGTCCAAGTGCATGCATAACCTAATTTTGACTGTGAAAAGGAAGTTTTAATTCAGATTTCTAGCATTGAGACCAGTAATAGTGCATTCACAACCAACTTTAGACTGTTAAAAGGAAGTTCAAATTCAGATTTCTAGCATAAAGACCCTTCAAAGTGCATTCACGACCTAATTTTGTCTGTTCAAAGTAGATTTAAACTCAGATTTCCAGCATTAAGATCAGTCAAAGTACCTTCATAACCTACTTTAGACTGTTAAAAGGAAGTTTTAATTCAGATTTCTAGCATTAGGACCAGTGAAATTGCATTCATCATCTAGTTAAGACTGTTTAAAGTAGGTTACAGGTGAGGATTCTAGCATTAAATCCAGTTAAAGAGCATTCATAGCCTACTCTAGACTGTTTAAAATAGGGAACAGGTAAGATTTCTAGCAAAAACTCCGGTCAGAGTGAATTCATAGCCTACTTTTGACTGTTTAAAGTAGGTCTAAACTCAGATTTCTAGCAAAAAGACCAGTCAAAGTGCATTCACTACTGCTTTCGTCTGTTTAAAGTTGGTTTAAACTGGATTTCTAGCATGAAGACCAGTCAAAGTGCATTCATTACCCAATTTAGACTCTTTAAAGTAGGTTTAAACTCAGATTTCTAGCATTAAGACCAGTCTTAGTAAATTCATAACCTACTTTAGACTCTGTAAAGTAGGTTTAAACTCAGATGTCAAGCATAAGGACAAGTCAAAGTGCATTCATTACCTTATTTAGACTCTTTAAAGTAGGTTTAAACTCAGATTTCTAGCATTAAGACCAGTCTAAGTACCTTCATAACCTACTTTAGACTCTGTAAAGTAGGTTTAAACTCAGATGTCGAGCATAAGGACCAGTCAAAGTGCATTCACAACTGCTTTCGTCTGTTTAAAGTTGGTTTAAACCCAGATTTATTACATTAAGACCAGTCAAAGTGCATGCATAACCTACTTTTGACTGTGAAAAGAAGTTTTAATTCGGATTTCTGGCATTGAGACAAGTAATAGTGTATTCACAACCTACATTAGATTGTTTTTTAAATAGGTGACAGGTGAGATTTCTTGCATGATGACCAGTCAAAGTGCATTCACAACCTACTTTAGACTGTAAAAAGTAGCTGAAAGGTGAGATTTCTAGCATGATGACCATTAAACGTGCATTCTTGACCTACTGTAGACTCTTTAAAGTAGGTTTAAACTCAGATTTTTAGCATTAGGACTGTCAAAGTGCATTCATTACCTAATTTAGACTGTTAAAAGGAAGTTTTAATTCAGATTTCTAGCATTAAGACCAGTCAAGGTGAATTCACAACCTACTTTAGACTGTTAAAAGGAAGTTCAAATTCAGATTTCTAGAATGAAGACCACTGAAAGTGCATTCATTCTCTAGTTTAGACTGTTAAAAGTAGGTTTAAACTCAGATTTCTAGCATTAAGACCAGTCAGAGCGCATTCATAACCCACTTAACACTGTTCAAAGTAGGTTAAATCTCAGATTTCTAGCATTAAGACCAGTCAAGGTGCATTCATAACCTACTTTAGAATGTTTGAAGTTGCATTAAACTCACATTTTTTAGCATAAATTCCAGTCAAAGTGCATATATATAACCCACTTTAGACTGATTAAAGTAGGTTAAAACTCGTTTTTCTGGCATTGAGAGCAGTCAAAGTGCATTCACAACTACTTTCGACTGTTCAAAGTAGGTTACAGGTGAGATTTCTTGCATGATTACCAGTCAAAGTGCAATCACAACCTACTTTAGACTGTAAAAAGTAGCTTAAAGGTGAGATTTCTAGCATGATGACCATTAAACGTTCATGCATGACCTACTTTAGACTCTTTAAAGTAGGTTTAAACTCAGATGTCTAGCATTAGGACCGTCAAAGTGCATTCAGTACATCATTTAGACTGTTTAAAGTAGGTCTAAACTCAGATTTCTAGCAAAAAGACCAGTCAAAGTGCATTCACAACTGCTTTCGTCTGTTTAAAGTTGGTTGAAACTCAGATTTATTACATTAAGACCAGTCAAAGTGCATGCATAACCTACTTTTGACTGTGAAAAGGAAGTTTTAATTCGGATTTCAAGCATTGAGACCAGTAATAGTGCATTCACAACCTACTTTAGACTGTTAAAAGGAAGTTCAAATTCAGATTTCTAGCATAAAGACTTGTCAAAGTGAATTCATAGCCTACTTTAGACTGTTAAAAGTAGTTTTAAACTCAGATTTCTAGCATTAGGATCAGTCAAAGTGCATTCATAACCTACTTTAGACTCTTTAAAGTAGGTTTAAACTCAGATTTATTACATTAAGACCAGTCAAAGTGCAATCACAACCTACTTTAGACTGTAAAAAGTAGCTTAAAGGTGAGATTTCTAGCATGATGACTATTAAACGCGCATTCTTGACCTACTGTAGACTCTTTAAAGTAGGTTTAAACTCAGATTTCTAGCATTAGGACTGTCAAAGTGCATTCATTACCTTATTTAGACTGTTAAAAGGAAGTTTTAATTCAGATTTCTAGCATGAAGAACAGTCAAAGTGCATTCATAACCTACTTTAGAATGTTTAAAGTAGCATTAAACTCAGATTTCTATCATTAAGACCAGTCAAAGTGCATGCATAACCTATTTTTGACTGTTAAAAGGAAGTTTTAATTCAGATTTCTATCATTAAGACCAGTCAAAGTGCATTCATAACCTACTTTAGACTGTAAAAAGGAGGTTTTTATTCAGATTTCTAGAATAAAGGCCCAGTAAAAGTGCATTCATCACCTACTTTAGAATGTTTAAAGTAGGTTTAAACTCAGATTTCTAGCATTAAGACCAGTCAAATTGCATTGATAACCTACTTTAGACTGTTAAAAGGAATTTTTCATTCAGATTTCTATTATAAGGACCAGTCAAAAAGCATACTTTATATAGATTAGACTTTTTAAAATAGGTAACAGGTAAGATTTCTTGCAATAACTCTAGTCAAAGTGAATTCATAGCCTACATTTGACTGTTTAAAGTAGGTCTAAACTCAGATTTCTAGCAAAAAGACCAGTCAAAGTGCATTCACAACTGCTTTCGTCTGTTTAGCGTTGGTTTAAACTCAGATTTATTACATTAAGACCAGTCAAAGTGCATGCATAACCTACTTTTGACTGTGATAAGAAGTTTTAATTCGGATTTCTAGCATT
>RPOG01003235.1:0-68733 GCA_008086565.1 Thalassoma bifasciatum
TTTATGAAAGGGCGATGGAGGGAGTTACTGCGTAGGTGTAGAGGAGAGGAGAGCGATGAATGAAGTGATGAGAGGAGGAGAAGAGAAGAGACTGAAGATGGAAATAAAGATGAAAACATGTTTGTCAACTTTGTCCTGCAGCTGTGTGTGTGTGTGTGTGTGTGTGTGTGTGTGTGTGTGTGTGTGTGTGTGTGTGTGTCTAATTAGCACAGCTCGTTCATTAGTCTGTTTCTTACCAAAGGCCACAGAGCGATAATTTGTCGTCCGCCGGGTCAAAGAGGAAACGTCTCAGAAAAAAACAACAGTTTAGTTTTTACGCTTAAATCTCGTTTCTGTTCTCAGTTTCTGCAGAAAATGAAAAATCTGTGACTTCAGAAGCAGAATTTGGTAAAAACACAGGAAACACTGAACTTCCACCAGATCCACGTTTGGTTCGTCTCTGCTCCTTCAACCATCAAATGTTTAATGTTCAAACAAAAAAATACACAAGCAAGAAATAAGACCAGGAGATGAAAAACTCTTGAGTTTGACTTTTTCCTCAAAAAATTCGACTTAATCACCTTAAGATTTTGTCTTTATATCAAAACTTTGTCTTAATATCTCAGATTTCTACTAAGAAAGCTTAAGATTTTGAATTTATCATCTTGAAATTTAAAATTTTCATTACATAATTATGAATTTTCATTCAAGTGTTCACTTTTTCTTCCTCATAAACTTGACTTGATTACAATAAAATTTTGTCTCTATCTCAAAACTTTGGCTTTCTATCATATAATCCATATAATCATGGCTTTAAAAACTCAATTTTAACTTTTAATTTCAAAATTCTGACTATTTTCTTCTCATTATTTTGCCTTTTCAGCCGAAAAATCCCATAATTCTACAATTTGGCTCAAAAACTGGACTTTCTCTCAAAATGTTGCCTTTCAATCTCAAAATTTAAAATTAAGAATTTCAACATTTTATCCCAGAATTTTTACTACTTTCTCATAACTTTGACCTAATTATGTGTAAATTTTTGCCTCTATCTCAAAATATCTCATAATTAAAAAAAACTTGACTTTTTCTCAAAATTTAAAATTTTGACGTATTATTATACCAAAATTTTGACAATTACTTAACCATGTGTAATTTTTGCTTTCATCTCAAAATTTTCTTTTTATTTAAAAATTTTGAGTGTTCTATCTCAAAAAAAAGGTTTAATTTCATCTCATAAGTTTTACATGTTTGTCTCGTAATTTTGAGGTCCTGTCTTATTATTTTTGGGTGTTATTTTATTATTTGACTTCTTATCTTTACATTTTTAATCAGCTTAAAAATTTGACTGTACCTTCTCAAGAATTTAACCTTTTAATGCCAAAATTACAACTTTTCATCTCAATATCTGACACTTCCCCATAATTTGGACACAATATGGGAAAACAAAAATTCTCAGCAAAGCCTTGTTTTTGTTTTTATTCTTCTAACTGGCACTAATGGGCTTCCGTAGTTTTGCAGTTTGCAGTTTGTTCAGACTGATTCTGAATCTCATCAACTGGTTTTTACAGCTGAAGCTGCTTCAACACGTTTGCTGTCTGGGATTAGAGCCCCAGTGTGTGTGTGTGTGTGTGTGTGTGTGTGTGTGTGTGTGTGTGTGTGTGTGTGAACATATGGACTCGTCTGCAGACTGGAGTTCGTCCGTGATGTGGAGCAGAACGATTCTGACTCAGCACTGCAGGCGCTGACTTACAGCTGCAGGTTTTTCTGGACTTTTTAACACCACACACACACACACACACACACACACACACACACACACACACACACACACACACACACACACACACACACACAGCCCATCAGAGATGTTTTTATTGGCCGGTAGAAGATTTTACGGCGCTGTGTAATAGGCAGAAAGTGAGTGACTTTAATTCTGTTCTGACCTTTTCTCCTGCAGACAGAAACAACCAGAAACAACCTGTTACTGCAGGTCAGTGAGCAGCTGCCTGGCTCAAAGGCACAGGGGCAGGAGGAGGAGGAAAGGAGGAGGAAAGGAGGAGAAAAGGAGGAGAAAAGGAGGCTGCTGGCTGTCATGTTGAATCATCATCTCCATCATTTCAGACTCAGAGACGTTTGCAGTGACTCGTCTCTGTCTCCTTCCTCTCTGCAAACATCATTCACATTTTAATTAACGAGGCTCAGAGAAAAACCAGAGTCCAGTTACAGATTTTTATTTTTAAAACACCGTCATGTGAAGAGAAAACTCCACACACTCACAGGTCAGACAGAATTCTCTGCTCCAGGTCCTGACAGAACAAGTGTTTGTCTCATTTTTGATTTTAAAAAATGTGTTTTAGACTCAACATGAGCAAAAAATCTCTACTTCAACTTCTTTAAAAACAAAAATTACTTGTTTAGTTTCTTATTCATTTCCATATTTAAAGAAACTCACTGATGAGCAATGATTTTACCCCTTCTTCAGATTGAATTAAAGAGGGAGGGGGTCACACTTTAAAGATCTTTCTACAAACATTATCTCAAAATTTTAATTTTATATCTTAAAATTTTTGACTAAGTTATGATGAAATTTTCCCTGTATCTCATTTTTTTTTTACTTTTTAGGCATAATTTTGACTGTTCTATCACAAAAATTATAATAATTCAAGTTTCATCCCATAGTTTTAACCTTTTATCTCATTGTTTTGAGGTTTTATTATTATTTTGACTATTTATCCCAAATTATTTGACTTAACCATCACAGATATTTGACTTTTCATACTCATAATTTCAACTTTGTAACTCTAAATTTGGACTCAGCATGTGTCAATTCCTCTATATTATTTTTATTTTCAAATTAATACGTCATGATTTTGACTTTTCATCTTAAAAATTGGACATTTTTCTCATGATTTTAACTCAATTATTGTAAAATTTAGAATTTTTGTCTCATATTCTTGATATTTTAATCCAAAACTTTTGACTTTTCCCATGAGTTTGGCTGTACTATCTAAAAAAAAAAGGTAAAAATGTCAAATTTCATTTCATAATTTTGTTTAATTGTCTCATTATTGTGATGATTTATCACATTATTTTGACTTTATACTTCAAAAGTTTGACTTTTTAGACTCGAAATTTCAACTTTATACCTCTAAATTAAAACTCAAATTTTAACATCATACTTTTGACTTTTTATCATAAATATGTGACACTTTTTCTCACAATATTGACATTATAATCGTAATATTTTGCCTCTATCTCAAAATTTTGACTTTTAAATCAACTTATTTTGACTTTGATGCTCATGATCTTGACTTTTTATCTTAATATTTCAAATTTAGTCCCATCACTTTAAGATTTAACTCATAATTTTCCCTTTTTTAATCTCATAATTTTAGTTGAGTTGGCTAAAAATGTTGTTTGTTGGTTTTTTATTTTCGCTATTTTGAACATATCATCTCAAATTTCTTTTTTTTTTCTCAAAATGATGACTTTATCTCAAAATTTTGCTTTTCAATCTCAAAATTTCAGATTTCCATTTCAAAATTTGACTCTAGTTATTTTTCATCTCTTGTGTTTTAGTCGTGTTTCTTCCTGAAGACGTTCTGTGTTTTTCCTGTTTGTCTCTCAGCTCTGACTTTAAACACTAAAATAAAAACTTTCTACACTCACACATGGATGAACTTTAGTTTCCTACAGGAACAAAACTTCACCATGAAGTCAGATGGATTCATGCAAACAGAAAAGTTATTTTCTGTCCCAGTGACGGAGCTGCAGAGTGAACGTTATAAAGATAAGGCTGCATCCATAAATTCATGAAGGAGAGTGAGAAAATATCCGTTATTTTACCGACCATAAAAACCTGCAGACTCGTTAAATACGCAGTAAAAACGACTTTATCTCAAACTGAACTTAATGTTTGACTTAGAGACACAAACCAGGATCCAGACTTTGTCCTGATTTTCACCTTTAAACACTCAGACTCCACCTGAGAATTTATGCAGGAATCAATGTGGCTGCACCCTTCTACTACGGAGCCACGCTGTTGTAACAGGAGCAGAATGTGTCTTGGTTTCATTGTCTTGCTGAAATAATTGGGGACGTCCCTGAAAAAGACAAAGTGTCTTGGATGGCAGCAGATGTTGCTCCAAAACCTGTTTGTACCTTTCAGCATTAATGCTGCCTTCACTGATACTGGGACAGTTACCCATGATGCCATGGGGCACTAACACACCCCCATACCATCACAGATGCTGCTTTTCAACTTTGACCTGAGAACAATCCTGATTGTCCTTTTCCTCTTTGGCCCTGAGGACACCACGTCCATGATTTCCAAAAAGAGTTCTGCGGCGTTTGTGTGTGTCGTTGATGTCTGACTTTGGATTTTTTTAGATTGTTTTTGTTGTTGTTGCTCATATTGAGTCATAATTTTGTGGACGATATGTCAAAATTATGAGATAAGACGTCATATTTTGAGGTAAAATGTCATAAATAGCCGATAGAAAATTAAATATATTAGATAAAGAACTCAAACTTTTGAGATTAAAGAGTCAAATAAATGTGATAAAAATTTGAATTCTCAGATGGAAAGTCAAATTCTGAAGATATAGAAGTCAAATTAATGAGATTAAAAGTCAAATTTAAGTGATAAAAACTCAAATTTATTAGATTAAGAAGTCAAAGTTAAAAAGAGTTCTGCTGCTATTGTGTGTGTTGTTGATGTGTGACTTTGTCTTTGCATGGTAGAGTTTGAACTGTCACTTGTAGATGTAGTGATGAACTGTGTTAACTGACAATGGTTTTCTGAAGTGTTCCTGAGCCCACGTGCTAATATCCTTTACACAATGATGTGGGTTTTTAATGCAGCGCCGCCTGAGGGGTCAAAGGTCACGGCCATTCAATGTTGGTTTTGGGCCTTGCTGCTTACGTGCAGAGATTTCTCCAGATTCTCTGAATCTTTTGATGATATTATGGTCTGTAGATGATGAAATCCATCNGTTTACTGGTGTTTCTTGTTGTGATTTTCCCTTGTGTTCACTCTCTATTCCTGTGTTCTTAGTTGTTCTTGAGTTTCCCTCCTGTTTGATTGGCCCTCATGTGTTTCACCTGTGTCTCAGGTCACACCTGTGTTTGATTAGTCCTTTGTCTGTATCGTCCTTGTCTTGAGTTCAGTTTCTTGTAGGTGTGTTGTCAAGTTCTTGTCTCCTGTGTCTCTGGCTGTGTCTTAGATTTTCTATTTTCATGAGGTTTGGGACTTTTGAGTTTATTTCTAATAAATCCTTTTGGGTTGAATTCTGCTATCGGCTCCACCTCGACTGGTGTTTCTCACGATACCTGACACATTGTTGTTAAACTGTTGGACTGTTTGCTCACGCAGTTGTTGACAAAGTGGTGAACCTGGCTCCATCTTTGCTTGTGAAGGACTGAGCCTTTTGGGGATGATGCTCCTTTTATACCCAATCATGACACTCACCTGTTTAAATCAACCTGTTCACCTGTGGAATGATCCAAACAGATGTTTTTTCAGCAACTTTAACAGACTTTTCTTCAACCTGAACAAGATTTTTAGGAACGAGACGCAGCTTCATTTCTTGTCTTGGTTTTTGAGGATGTGAACGTCTGGATCCTGATGCAGCATTTTCATTTTCAGGTGTGAAACAAAAACACCTGTTTCTTGTGGAGACTGTCGCAGACAAACCCACAGTCTTGAAGTTTCAGTTGCGTAACAGGCTCCTCTCCTGGCTCTGGGTTTTTTTTTTGTTTTTTTTAACCGTTGAACGTGGAGCTTCTCGATCCTGCTCTTGGAGACGTGTGTGCGGTTAAAAATATGACATCATCATCATCATCATGAGGCTGAAAACAAAGTGTCTGCAGAAAGAACAGACTGCAGGAAGACGCTCGGCTGCTGAGAGGCTTTCAGCGGGCGTCTGGAGCGTGACGGAGACGTGACGGAGCTGGAACTGGGACGAAGGAGGCGAAGGAAGGAGGCGAAGGAAGGAGGCGAAGGAAGGAGGCGAAGGAAGGAGGCGAAGGAGGCGAAGGAGGCGAAGGCTGTGACCATGTGCAGTTCGAGCGGACGTGTGTGTGTCCAGCTCACTCTGAATGAGCTCTGAAAGAGGGGGGGGCCTCTCCACCCTTACTGCCCCCTCCCCCCTTATTCTCCCCCCTCCTGATGCTTTGCCCCCATTGTTCTCCTGCCTACACACACACACACACACACACACACACACACACACACACACACGAAAGCACAGTGGTAGAAAACAATGCCTGAAACGTGAATGGAGCAGCCGCCACAGGGAGAGTTGTAAGCTGTTGGCGCCCAGACTCTCTCTCTCTCTCTCTCTCTCTCTCTCTCTCTCTCTTCGTCTCGCGCTCATCCTCCTCCATGATTCCCTCGTTTTTTTAAAGCCTGCGTTCACATCACAGCGCGCGCAAATGAACCCTCCACAAGATAATTTTTCTCTAAACCCTCTTAACCTCTAACGCTTCACCGAGTCCTCAACGCCCTCCTCGCCATTTGTATGACATCATCAGACTCATGCACTGACCTCTTTGTCAAACATCAGAATAATTTACCGCATCATAAAGTTACGATTCTTCTCGTTTCAGTCTCTAAGTTTGTTTCACAGTTTTCTTCAGCAACAAAACGTAGTTAGTGAAAGAATCACTCACAACAACGTGGACGTCCTACCTGTTTGGGGTCATTACGTCACATCCTGACGCCCGTACCCTGAATATTCACTCTCCTTTCCACCAGAGGAATCCAGAGTTCAAACATATCAAAAGTTTCATCAAATTATTCCAAGTGGTGAAATTTCTCCTGTAAAGTCCGTTGTTTGTCTGTCTGTCGTGTCCGTTCTCATCAATAACAGCAGCTTCACAGTCTTAGAGCATTTCCTCCTCAATGTCAATCTGACAAAGCTGCAAGTCTTTGTTTTCAACAGGGTTCTAGCTGCAAGACTAAAGTGACCCCATCCTTTTCTGTTGAGTTTTCATCCCAGGACAGCTTGTGATAGACAACAAGTGCTTCCTGCTTGACTGGTCTTGTGTAATAGCTCTATTAGAGGGTCGTTTATTGGCTAACAGGCCTGTCACTCACTTCTACAGGAACCAATCACCTTACACTTCACAGGAAGCAGCTGCAGCCATTTACATCATTGGCGAGACCTATTTACAGTCACAAAGAGGAACAATCTGTGACTGTGAACGACAGTTTCATGATTTTTGTTGAACCTTTCCACAAACAGAGCAAAGTTGAATAAAAAGAGGACACTGACAAATTCAACAAGTCAAAATTCCAGGGTGAAAGTTGTAAAACTTATATTTAAGTCGGGATTCTAGAAAAAGTCTGAAGTCTTCAATTCATGTGAAAACTTGTAGGAAAACAAAAGTGGAGAATAAAGTCAGAACCCTGCAAAAAAGGTTGAAAATTCTAGGAATAAAAGTCTGTATTATAGCAAAAAAATTCTGATTTTTGGTTTGTGGTAAATGCACCAAATTTTGAGATTCTGTTCAGAATTCTAGAATTAAAAGAAATCAGGATCTTGGGGGGTAAAAGTCAGAATTTTAAATTGTAAGTCTCCCTGATGAGGAACAGTTCATGATTTTTGTTCCACAAAAAGAGCAAAGTTGACTAAAAAGAGGACACTGAGCATTGATGAAGCTGATTTTGTTTGCATAAAGTCTTCGGACAAGAGCGTGGTGTTTGTTCACCTGAGACTAAAAACTCTCTAACTCCTACAAAGTTTTACCTAATAAGCTCAAATTTCACCCAGATGTAGATGAGAAGGTGTAGAAGTGATGAGGTGGATGTTTAATGTCTGACATGAAGCATCTTCGAGTTAATGATTTCCAAAAATGGTTCTAAGAAATGAAGGTTTTTCATCTGCATTTATCCTGATGTGGACTTTAACCACATATAAAAACATGACATCATCTGAAACTAGAGACTTTAATCTTTTAAAATGAGGAGAAATTGATGAATTTTGACCTTTTATTCTTTGGTTGTAATCTTTGGAGCATTGTGTGGTTTATAGGTCAGAGTTTGTTGGGGTCCAAGGGGTTAAAGAGGGGGACGAAATTTCGGGAGGGGAGTTGAAGAGGGCGGGGCTCGTGGTGGTCTTCATGGTTGCTAGGGGCAACCATAGGGGAGTGAGGGACGTACATGCGTGTGTGTGTGTGTGTGTGTGTGTGTGTGTGTTTGTTGAACCTGCCAACGTCCTGCTGCGTGACCCCATCGCGCCAATTCTGTGTGACACAATTGACCAAGAGTGAGAGAAGGAAGGAGAGAGAGAGAAACACACACACACACACACACACACAGGTTAGAGAGAGAGAGAGAGAGAGGCAGACGCGCAGAGTGAGAGACAGACAGTGAGGGAGAGAGACTTAGACAAAGGCGGAGAGAGAGAGAGAGAGAGAGAGAGAGAGAGAGAGAGGATGGCTGGTAGGATTTAGCCCCGGCAGCGTCTTTTCCCGTCCAGCACAACAAGCTTATTACCTTTCTCTCTACGCGCTTGGAAACGGATTTACGCGCACGAAAGGAGGTTTGTTTGACTCATTTATTCCTATTTTTCCTCCTCTCTCACCATCTTCCCCGCTGCTTGCATTCATCCCTGCCTTTGATTCATATTTCTGAATCCTGAATTGAGCTTTTTTTCTGTCTCCGCTGCCGTCGATGTGAGTGAAGCAGCGGCTACAGGTCCGCGTTTAATGGCGATTAGTGGGCGGGTAATTAGCCGTTAACGGCCAAATTAACCTGGTAGTAGTAGTAAGAAGGAGAGGTGAGGGTGACTGGGGGGTCCTTGATGGAGAGGGGGGATTGTTTTTGTCGCGGATGGAGGGTCTCTGGAGGAAGAGTGGCGGAGGGGGACAATGAGCGGGGCTGTTGTTTGGCGACGCGGCGGCTGCTGCTGCTGCTGCGCGCCGCGCGTCCTGCCCCCAAAACCGTTGATCCGGCTGCTCCAGAGACAAGAAACGGGGGAAGAGGGAATCAGATATGAAGCAGTTTGAGATTTAAATGCTTTGTTCATTCACAGAAGAGTCCGAATCAGACGCACAGATGTCTGAGTGTCTGCTTTTGTGGCGGAGAATCTTTGTTGTTTTATGCGCAAAATGTTCGAATGTGAGGTTTTGTGATTTACGCATGTGAGGTTTCCAAATGTGCTCCATCTGACATGTGTGCCTGTCATCTCCTCATGCATGTGTGTGTGTGTGTGTGTGTGTGTGTGTGTGTGTGTGTGTGTGTGTGAAGCATGTGTGTGTGTGTGTGGAGGGGGAATAATACCATAAAGAGATCCCGCAAACGCAGGAGCATGAAGTTGTTTATGCGCCTCGACAACAATAACAAGAAGAAGCAATAAAGCGGAGAATATTACACAATGCGCGCGCAGAGAGAGAGAGATGGAGACGGGAAAAGGGGGGGAGAGGGGTTGAGGAAAGAGGAGGAGGAGGGGGGGGGGTCTCTTAGCCATTTTTTTTCGCGTGGAGAAAACGCACGCACATGGCGACAGACAGACAGTCAGTGAGGATGAAGCGCGTCAGAGTCACAGACGGATCCGTGCGTAAAAAACCAGGTCAGCGCGGAAACGCACCCGAACACACACGTTCAAGCACCATCCTCACTTTCATATCAAACATTTCCATAAATATAGACTCTTCTGGAGCAGGTTGGAGGTTGGATGAGTGCGCATGCCAGTATCTCCCTCTCTCTCTCCCCCCACAATAGACAAGGGGGCTGCTTGTTGGGAATTTGGCGCTTCACTTGTTTTGCTGAAAGAAGAATTCAGGTTGAGCCCCTTTTCTCCTCTTCTTCCTCTTCTTCTTCTCTCTCTGTTGTTGTTGTTGTTCACATCCAAGCCCACCCCTCTCTTTCTCTTTCTCTCTCTCTCTTTTTCCCCCCTCGCTGCTCTTTTGAAGCTTTGATCAGCCTCAGTGTCTGTGTCGATGATGTGCTGATTAATTGATCACTCACCCGCCCTTTGTTTCCTCTCTAAATCTGACTCTAATCATTTAAAATCGCTTCATTAATCGCCTCACAAACATGAATGGAGGTTATTATATTTTATGTAACACTGCTGGAGGATTTACAGTCGCACAGTGGAGCCACTCAACACTCAAAGTTGCACCATCGCTTTCATTTTATTCTAATATTTCAACAAGAATTTTCCACATTTCTGCACATTTTCCACCCAGATTGGTTTTTTTTCTGTCTTTGTTTGTTTGTAATCAGGAGGTAGAGCAGGAATGAAAACACGTCGCCATATTAGGAGCATTTTTTTGCCCCCCAAAATGGAGGGGGAGGAGGCTGAGAGCAGCTCATTAGCAATGCAAATCAGTTTTTTTTTCTTTTTTCAAACGGGGGCTCGGGCACCTGCTGTCTCGAGCATGCGCGCACCCGACAGCCTGGCTGGCTGGCTTCCTCCCCTCCTCCTCCTCCTCCTCCTCTTCTCCAGACACGGGAGCGCGCATCCCTCCCTCTGCTTCATTAGAATGATGTTCACGGGGCGCGCGCCCGCGGTGGTGACGGATATAAACAAGAAGAAGAAGCTGAACATTAGGGCTGAATGATTTCAGAAAAAGATCTAATTATGATTTTTCTGTCAGATATTTAAATTTGATTCAGGATTTTCTTCAGTGAAGTTTTCATAATGTACAGACACATTTACAAACTTGACAGAAAATAACATCAAACCATTGAAACATCAAAAGCTTTTACTCTAATTCAAGAATAAAAACTTAAGGTAAAAATTGTTTCTCAGGAAAAATAGGAACAATTTGCAAAAATAATCTCCCTGCAAGTTCTTACCTTATTGAAAAGGATAATATTTTTGTTTTTGTTTTCTTTTTGAAGAAGAAAATTACACGTATGAAGAGAAAAGTTGGATTATTTTTTTAGAAAAACAAAGCATGAAGAGGTTCAAGTCAAATCACGAATCATATCATGAAGAAGTTGAATATTTTGGTCACTTATTTCAGAAAAGTAAATCTAAATATTCTATAAACTCATTAAATATTGGGTGAATTAACACAGGTCTTTATTTCTCCATCAAGAAAACTTATGGTGTTACTCAGACCATGTAATTAAGTTGATTAAGTTTATTTCTACATTTATTTATTTGTTTAATTTAATTTAATTTTTTGCCAAACGGGTCGGCAAAATAAGCAGAAGCTTCAGCCTAAACCCTTCGATTAGCTTCAACCATTATGTGACATTTGGATCTATGATAAATTTGTCGTTCGTGGTCTTTAAATACTAATCGAATAAACTGAATTGAATTGAAATTGAATTGAATTTCTGTAAATGTGGATGACAGAAACTAAACTTGTCTCACTGAGTCGTGGTTTTAAAGATGAGGTTAACATTTTCACACGGAAACAAACAAAAGCGAAATTTAATCTTTTCCTTCTTGTGATCTGCTCGAAAAAGTCACATTTCACCGTTTATCATCTGGAATTCTTAAAAAACTCTTCCAGATTTGCAAAAATGATCAAAATGCAATAATTTTTCACTAAATCGTGATTTATTTGTGATTATTTTCAGGTTCTCCATCTTAAAACAAGTAAGAAGTCACTTGTTATTACAAAGAGCTCCATGTTTGATTGATGCAACTAGAAATGAGTAACATTATTAAAAAGAAGAGCTACTTTGATGTCACTATTTCCATCCTTATTTTGATAAGCAAAAACCAAAATCTCCAGTTTCTCTCCTCTCTGGTAAAAGTGGAGGAGTCGGGGGGAGGTGGAGCGAACAGACGAGCCCAGAATGATTCTGACTCTCTGAAGTTTCTCTGTCTTTAAGACAAAGAAAAACACTCAGGGGAAAATCCTGACACTGACTTTAATAATTCATGCATCTAAGGGTTAAATGTGTTTGAGACGTTAGAAAAGGAGGTGAAGACATAAGAACAGGAGGTGAAGATGTTAGAAAAGGAGGTGAAGACATAAGAAAAGGAGGTGGAGACGTTAGAAAAGGAGGTGAAGGACGTGGAGACGTTAGAAAAGGAGGTGAAGGACGTGGAGACGTTAGAAAAGGAGGTGAAGATGTTAGAAAAGGAGGTGAAGACGTTAAAAAAGGAGGTGAAGACGTTAAAAAAGGAGGTGAAGGACGTGGAGACGTTAGAAAAGGAGGTGAAGACGTTAGAAAAGTAGGTGAAGATGTTAAAAAAGGAGGTAAAGACATTAAAAAAGGAGGTGAAGGACGTTAGAAAAGGAGGTGAAGATGTTAGAAAAGGAGGTGAAGACGTTAAAAAAGGAGGTGAAGGACGTTAGAAAAGGAGGTGAAGACATTAAAAAAGGAGGTGAAGGACGTTAGAAAAGGAGGTGAAGATGTTAGATAAGGAGGTGAAGACGTTAAAAGAGGAGGTGAAGATGTTAAAAAAGGAGGTGAAGATGTTAAAAAAGGAGGTAAAGACATTAAAAAAGGAGGTGAAGGACGTGGAGACGTTAGAAAAGGAGGTGAAGACGTTAAAAAAGGAGGTGAAGGACGTGGAGACGTTAGAAAAGGAGTTGAAGACGTTAGAAAACTCAGTTCTTCTTCTCTGCTCTTAAAACAGTTGCACCGTCCTGCAACCTGCAACCTGATTGATCATGTTTACTTTATAGGTTGGTGATGAACTACATATATATATATATATTTTTTAAGAAATCATTCAAGTTTCTCTTAGACTATTCTTGTACTGTTCTATTTCAATGACTTTTTAAAATAAAATATTGTGGTTGCACTTTTTTTTAAAATAATCATTCCTAGATTTATTCTGTCAATTGCACTTAAACTACTATTTTTTATGCAGTTTATTCTAAATGAATCTAAAATGCTTCTTAAACCATTGAAAAACAACAAAATGACCAAAAACCCACAAAAAATACAACAACTGTTCCTTTCCCATGCTTCATTTTATTCATTCATTTATTTTTCTGTGCATTTCATTTACTTCTAATTTAACTTATCTAATATTTTTGTTCCTGTAACTTCACCTCTGATTGATATAAATGTTCCATATGTTAATCTCTCTGCATTTATATTTATGATAAAGTTAAACATTACAAAAAATCCATGAGCTCCACTTTCAGAAACAGAAATCCAGAGAAACAAACTAAAAACAGACTCAATAAAAGTCAGAAAGGACAGGTGAAAGTTTGTAGGTGGTTTTTAAAACGACGTAAACTCTGACTCTGGTTTTATTATCGTGTGTTGGACGAGTCCTGTTTGAGATCAGAGTGTAAATCAGAGTTTAACGTTTTCTAAAGTCCAACAAAAAGAGAAAAACAAAAACGAGCCCGGCGGTAGATCAGCAGCTCCGTTAAACGACTGTTTTTGTGAAAGCGGCGCCGTGACCTCCACACGACCTCCGGCCCTGATCCTCTGAGCCGTAAAACTATAAAACATCAAACTGGCTTTTGTTCGACGCCGCAATAAACGAGTTTCACTGAAGTGACCTCACATGACGGAGAGAGGACGAGTAAAAACGCTTCAATCACAAACTGAGAAGAGAGGAACTGAGATCAGAGGAGGAGCAGGAGGAGGAGAAAATGAGGGAATAAGATCAGAAAGTTGTGTTTAAGAGGAGAAGAGGAGGAGTAAAGGAGTGAAAAAGAGACTTTTACTGACGTTTGAAGGAGGTGAAGGAGTCAGAGAAATAAAGAAAATTAAATACACAAGTGAAAGGAACTAGGGGCAGAGGAGGTGAAGACATTAGAAAAGGAGGTGAAGATGTTAGAAAAGGAGGTGAAGGAGGTGGAGACGTTAGAAAAGGAGGTGAAGACGTTAGAAAAGGAGGTGGGGACGTGAGAAAAGAAGGTGAAGACGTTAGAAAAGGAGGTGAAGGACGTGGAGACGTTAGAAAAGGAGGTGAAGATGTTAGAAAAGGAGGTGAAGACATTAGAAAAGGAGGTGGAGATGTTAGAAAAGGAGGTGAAGACATTAGAAAGGAGGTGAAGGACGTGGAGATGTTAGAAAAGGAGGTGAAGACAAGAAAAGGAGGTGAAGGACGTGGAGATGTCAGACAAGGAGGTGACGACATTAGAAAAGGAGGTGAAGACATTAGAAAAGGAGGTGGAGATGTTAGACAAGGAGGTGACGACATTAGAAAAGGAGGTGAAGACAGAAAAGGAGCACCTCTACAATCTTTTCCTCCACTTCTGTAATCTTTTCCTCCACTTCCTGCACCTCTACAATCTTTTCCTCCACTTCTGCAATCTTTTCCTCCACTTCTGTAATCTTTTCCTCCACTTCCTGCAACTCTACAATCTTTTCCTCCACTTCTGTATTCTTTTCCTCCACTTCCTGCACCTCTACAATCTGTTCTTCCACTGCTGTAATCTTTTCCTCCACCTCTGCAATCTTTTCCTCCACCTCTGTAATCTTTTCCTCCACTTCTACAATCTTTTCCTGGTGAGGACATTTGAAAAGGAGGTGAAGGACGTGGAGATGTTAGAAAAGGAGGTGAAGACATTAGAAGGAGGTGAAGGACGTGGAGATGTTAGAAAAGGAGGTGAAGACATTAGAAGGAGGTGAAGGACGTGGAGATGTTAGAAAAGGAGGTGAAGACATTAGAAGGAGGTGAAGGACGTGGAGATGTTAGTCAAGAAGGTGACGACATTAGAAAAGGAGGTGAAGACATAAGAAAAGGAGGTGAAGGACGTGGAGATGTTAGAAAAGGAGGTGAAGACATTAGAAAAGGAGGTGAAGGACGTGGAGATGTTAGAAAAGGAGGTGAAGACATTAGAAGGAGGTGAAGGACGTGGAGATGTTAGACAAGAAGGTGAAGACATTAGAAAAGGAGGTGGAGACCTTAGAAAAGGTGAAGGAAGACATCAGAGAAGGAGGTTAAGGGGGTGAATATGTTAGAATAGAAAAGGTGAAAGAGATGAAAATGGTAGAAAAGGAATTGAAGGAGGTGATACATGAAAGAAAAGAAGGTGAACATTTTTAGAAAAGGAGGTGAACATGTTAGAAAAAGAGGAAACAGAGAAAACTATTAGAGGTAAAAACGAGGAGTCCTGAGAAAATCCGACTGAGGATGGAAAATGAAAATGACGTCAGTTTGAGGAGGAAACTGTTCTCCTCTTCTCCTCCTTCTCCTTTTTCTTGCGCCACATATTCATCATGTTGATCATGAACGCAGCGTTTAAAGAGACGAGGACGTTTTCCTTCATGTTAATCAGCTTTAAAAAGAACAAACTTCAAAGTTTTCGAGTCTCATATTTAACTTTAAAGGGCCATTACGTTAAAAATGTGGAGAGACTTTGCTGTGTTTGCAGGTTGCTCTTAGATTCAGTTATTGTTGCAGGTTGCTCTTAGATTCAGTTTTTTGTTGCAGGTTGCTCTTAGATTCAGTTTTTTGTTGCAGGTTGTGGCAGATTGCTCTCAGATTTTGGTTGTTGCTGTCAGAGCCCTGGACAATGTTTGGCCCTCCCCTGTAGATAATGGAGTTTTACCATCGCAAACTAGCAACTGTCTGCAACCACAAACCTCACACAATTTACAGTTGTGCTCATAAGTTTTCATACTCCGGCAGAATTTATGATTTCTTGTCCTTTTGTTCAGAGAATATGAATGAAAACACAAACACTTTTCCTTCATTTATGGTCAAATCATAACAACAACAGAAACTTCCAGAATGACCCTGATGAAAAGTTTCCCTCCCCCAGTTCTTAACAGCGTGTATTTCCCCCTTTAACATCAGTGACAGCTTGAAGTCTTTGTGCTGGTTGTGGATGAGGGTCTTTATTTTCTCTGATGGTAAAACTGACCATTCTTCTTGGCAAAAAGCCTCCAGTTCCTGTAAATTCTTGCTCTGTCTTGCATGAACTGCAGGTTTGAGATCTCCCCAGAGTGGCTCAATGATATTGAGGTCAGGAGACTGAGATGGCCACTCCAGAACCTTCACTTTATTCTGCTGTAGCCAATGGCAGGTCCCAAATGTTGTCTAAAATTTTTCACCTTTTGATTTCAAGAATGTGACTTCTTCTCTAAAATATCAAATTTTTATCTCAAAATTTGCCTTTATCCCAAAATTGTTTGGTTTTTTTTCTCAGTTTGTTTACCTTGAGCTCAAACATTGGTGTCAAGGTTTGACTTTTTATCTCAAAACTTAAACTCTTTTTGCTAATTTTGACTTTTATCTCACAATTTTGATTTGTTTTATCTCAGGATTTTGACCTTAAAAATCTCATATTTCAAATCTATATCTTAGATTTCGACTTAATTATCTTAAAATCAACATTTTTGTCTTAAAATTTTGACTCAATCGTGTCAAATTTGTCTTTATGCTCAAGTTTTTGGGGAATTTTAATCTGTAATTTTGATGTTTACTCTCGAAATTTGACTTTATCTCGAGTTTTTTTTTCTTTCACCACAAAAGAATTTGATTTTTTTTCACCCTCTTTTTTCACAAAATTTCAACTTTTCCCAAAACATCAGTGATCCACCTCCGTGTTTCACAGTAGGAATGGTGGACCTTTCATCATAGGCCTTGTTGACTCCTCTCCAAATGGAACAATGTTTATGGTTGTGGACAAAAAGTTCACTTTTGCTCTCATCACTCCAAATGACTTTGTTCCAGAAGTTTTGAGGCTTGTCTCTGTGCTGTTTGGCGTATTGTAAGCAGGAAACTTTGTGGCATTTGTGTAGAAATGTCTTTCTTCAGCCCATTTTTCCTCAAGTGCCTCCTTATTGTGCATCTTGAAACAGCCAGACCACATTCTTTCAGAGAGTCCTGTATTTCAGCTGAAGTTATTTGTGGGTTTTTCTTTGCATCCAGAACAATTTTCCTGTCAGTTGTAGCTGAAATGTTTGTTGGTCTACCTGACATCAATAACTTGTAGACTCTGGTTGCTGTAGCTCTCAGATTGTTGCCAGTTTCACAGGGTTCAAGTCAGTTTTCTAAGGTTTTTCTGTTGTTTTGACAAAGTTGTTGTTGCTTCCTATTGCAGGTTGCTGTTATGTTAAGATTATCGCTGATTGCTGATTGATTCTTGTTGCTGTTTGTGGTTTGTTTCAGTTTATTAGATTTTAGATGCAGGCTGTTTGTTATTTGTTGCAGTTTGCAGAGGTGTCTCTTTGTTTCGGTTGCTGTAAGTTGGTGAATGTTTCAAGTTGCTTGTAACATGGTTGCGTCTGAAGAAATCTCATCCTCATCATTTATTGTTGCAGGTTGCTCTAGGATTTAATTTTTTTGTTGCACGTTTGTTGGCAGTTTTAGGGTTGTTTTGTTGTTGTTGTTGCAGATTCCAATCAGATTTAATCCTTTGTTGCAGGTTTTTGCTGCAGATTTTGTTTCTGTTGTTGCAGGCTGCAGTTAGTTTTAGAGTTTTTAGTTGCAGGTTGCTGCTGGTTTCAGATTGCTGTGGCAGCGTTACCAAACCTTGGTCTTTGTGCGTTGCTGTCAGTAAAAAGTCTCAGTGACGTTTCTTCTTCTTCCTCTCCTGAAGTTTCTGCAGAAACAGTCGTTCTTCTTTCCTCCTGATCCTTTAAGTTGCGAGTTGACGACTTGAACAGCAGTTGCATCCACTGAAGATGTGATTGTTGCTTTAGTGCAGCTTCACAGTTTCTCTCTGAGCTTCATGTTTTATTTCAACAGCAGAAAGTGTTGATGAGTTGAGGTTTGGTCCAACTCTAGTTTCTTGTGTAGAGAGTAAAATCATCTCCAGCTCCTTCGTCAGCTTCAGTTTCAGTTTTAGTTTCAGTCGAGTGTTTAATGAAAACAGACGTTGAGAGTCTGTGACAAACCTTCAGGCTGATAAATCCTTCAGCTGCAGGTGAAGAAAGTCTCTGAAAGGTTTTTTATTTCTTGACACGTTGGAGAAACGTAAACTTTTGATCAATCTGGAAACTCCTCTGAACTTATTTCCTCACATTTACACGTTTGTTTATTCTAATCTTTTCATAGAATGAAGTTATTCAACGCTTTTTTCAGTACGAGCTGGGTGAATTGCTGCCACATCTGGACCTTTGAGTGTCTCTGTTTTAACCTGCACGAGGTTTATCAAAGATCAAAATATGAATGAGAAAAAAAAATACAGGGGAACATAAAACAACTGTGGTGCTTTTATTCTGAAAAGCATGACAGTTGCATTATTTCAATGCACTTATTTAGGTCCAGATTTTTCTCACTGAAAAGGTAAAATGAAGGGAAAACAGTCAAGATTTGTGTTTCTGTGATTTTTGCAGTGCATTCACACAGAAGTGAAGAGTTTATTGACATAACAGCTCGGACGTATGTAGTCGTCATGGCAACAGTAAATATGTCAAAGCAGCAACGTGACTTGAGTATTTTTAGCCTGTTAATATTAGTCTTGTCTATTTGTTATTCTTTTGTGATTATAGTTGTTGATAACACTCTTCATGCAAATTTTTTATTATTACTATTTTACCTTTTATGCCTTATCACTACCTTGTACAAGAGAGCACAGTTTACCACAACTTATTCCTTTTATGTTCAAGCAAACCTGGGGAATAAAGTTGATTCTGATTCTGATTCTGATTCTGATTCTGATTCTGATTCTGAACTGCGGCAGCGTTGTTGGAATAAAGGGGTCGTCAGGACGCTTGTATTAAACCTGTTAAAAGGTACAGCAAGAAAAATGTCCATCTGATCATTTTCTGAAGTTTTTCTCTTTTTCTTGATCTTATTTTGTTTCTGTGAACGGTCCACAGACGTGTCGTGTTTCCTGCATTTGCGTCCGAAATACTGTCAATAATTTCCACCACAGCTTCCATATTTCGACTGAGGAAGGAGGGAGGAAAAAAGTGTAAAAGACACAACAACAAAAGTCAAAATACCCCCAAATAATTGAGCTGCGGATTCACATGGGGTTAGTTTTATCACAGGACGTTGGTTTTGGGTAAAATATAGTTTTGGTAATTTGTGGTGGGAGTTTTACTTTACAAATTACAGACATGGCACATTCACAGGGGATTAGGATCACAAACATCCTGTGCAATTATTACAAATCACAAATGGTCCTGAGGTAAAACTAAACCTGTGTGAATAAGGCTGAAGAAGCTAAACAGGAAATAATATTTGTCCTACATCACAACTTCACACATTAACAGAAAATTCTTATTCTTTATTATCCCACCAGTGATTTCATTTTCAGGATTCTTGGTTTGTAGAACTCAAGACTTTCAGTTACATTAAATTTGAATTAGTTGGGTGAAAGTAGAGATTTTTCGTTGGTTTCAAAACTCAAAGATCCGGTGCAGAAATTTGGAGTTAACACAACTTTTTTGTCTTTACAGTGAAAATGAGAAAGTTGACAGTCTGGATTTGTGAGTTTCTGGTCTCAGTCTGTGGTTTCTCGTCTTTATCAAAGAGCTCGATGTTCGTTTGGTGAATTATGTTCCAGTTTAGAGTCAGGAAAGTGGATTTAAGGTGTGATTAGAGAGTTTCCTCCAATCAGGACGAAGGTGCAGTGACTTATAGCTGCAAAAAAAAAAAAAACCTTGACCATGAAGCTTCTCTTCTTCTCCTCTTCTGCTGTGAAGTTTCTCTCGGAGCCTGGAGCTCCTGTATCTCTGGAAACGAGCAGAAACCGAGCTGCCATTGGCTGATTTATTGACCTACTTTTCTCCATCAGTTCTTCTGAAAGCTCATTCATGCTGCAGAAATGCACAAACTGATTTTTCCTCTTTGCATCAAACTGATTCTTTTTTTTTTTTTTTTNAAAAAAAAAAAAAAAAAAAAAAAACCTCTGCTGGAAGACTTTAGGAGATAACATCAAATGGGTATTAAGCTCCACAGACAGATCGAGCTGCCATGGATAAAATATTTAGCTGGCTTTCCAAATCAGCCTCTCTCTGCTCTGCATGAGTGTGTGTGATGCTTCATATGTGTGTGTGTGATGCTTCATGTGTGTGTGTGTGTGTGTGTGTGTGTGTGTCTTCTCCCCCCAAATCCTAACCGGCATGCCTGTTCGCTGTGAAAAACAGGGTCAGGCTGCAGAAAAAAAGAGAAAGCGAGCGAGCACATGATGGGCAGATAAAGGCTTGTCTGTGTCTGAGGGAGAAGAGAAGAGGAGGATGAGAGGAGGAGGAGGAGGAGAGGGGGGGGGCAGAGCGATGAAGGGGCCTCTCTGTTGAAGGAGGGACTGGCGGCTCTATAGAAGGCTCCCATGGCGAACAGAAACAAGGCGTTTAGTCTGTGAGTCGTCCTCGCTAACGCCATAATAGGCTCTTATAATGATGCCACTATGGAGCGGCAGAAAGCGCAGAATGTCCCTTTAAACTGGAGCCTTGTTGTAATGGGTGAGGAGGATCTGGGGGAGAGTTTAGTGAGGATGCAGAAAATGTTATTGGAGGTTTAAATTAGGGCTGGAGGATTTATCTAATATACTCCATATATCACGGGTTGTTGCACGTAGGATGTGTAAAAACGACTTCATTGAGTTTAAAGTGTCAGGTAAATGTTTCGAGACGTCAGTAAGTAATAAAAAAACTCTCCTGCACATGCGTGTTTTTGTATGGGCACTTTCACATCTTGCCAGTCTCAGGTTGTGAGTTTTTGTTCTTGTTTTCTAAAGTGTAGTTTCATATTTGGTCTTTTTTTGCTGCCTGTTTGATCCTCGCCTGATTCTCTCCACCACACAGAAAAGAAACAAACACGACGTGATAAAGACTCAGAGCTTCATTTACCGCTGAAAACTTAAACACTTCAAGCTGAGATGTTTTCAGAAAATTAATAGTTTTGCAGCTTCACCACAAACGTACACAAACGTCTAAAAACAAACCAAAAATAAAACTTTGAGCTGCAAAGTAAACAGAGGGAGGAGGAGAATCCTCAAACTGTCGCGTTGTACGATAAAAATTCCCACAGTTGGTTCATGGAGCGCTCATACGCCCCGTTTTATCGCCCAATCAACTCCCTGTTATGAACCCGTGTGTCTTTAAGTTTCTTTTTAGTTAAAGTCTTTGTTTCCTCGTTGCAGTGCTCAAAGTCTGATCTTGTGCTGCACGTTTCTGCTCATTTTTCCTCTCTTTGCACTTGATAAATGAGCAGAAAAATGAGCAGAGAGTTTTTTTTAAAGGTAGAAAAAGAAATGTAAATCTGTAAAAACTGACTGCATGTCGAAAAAAGTAAACAGATCGAAGGTTTTTCTTCTTTTAAAGAAAAACGTACACAAACGTCTAATAACAGACCGAAAATAAAACTTTGAGCTGCAAAGTAAACAGAGGGAGGAGGAGAATCCTCAAATTATCGTATTGTACGTTAACGATTCCCACAGACGGTTCACGGAGCATTGATACGTCTCGTTTTATCCCCCAACCCACTTCCTGTTATGAACCTGTGTGTTTCCTTCAAAATAAGAGCATGCGGTAAAACTAACATTACACCACAAAACTTCAGTGAGAGCCCAGGCTCAAAGACAGGAGTCACTAAGAAGTGACATGAATTTCCCTCAGGATCAATAAAGTATCTATCTATCTATCTATCTATCTATCTATCTATCTATCTATCTATCTATCTACCTAACTGTGTCCTTTCAGCACCAACAACAATATTCAGGTAGATGATTAATGGAAATAAAAGTTAGATTAATTCATCACCAATTTTAGTTCATGTTATTTTCACAATTTATTTCATCTTCATGGTTGTAATTTTAGAAATCTATTGAGACAGTCGTATTATTCATTCAACCAGATAAGTAAAGCTGAATGAAATATTTTATTGGAACAAAAAATATGTAACTATATAAAGTTTGGTTTGGAAAAAAAAGGTTTGTTCGACTTAACCTGATTTAGATTTTTCCCTTTTTGGCTGCAAATGTTAGAAATCTGACTCAAATATCTGTTTGAATCATTTACTGGTGTCATTTATTAATTAAATTGTTGAATTGAACATTTAATATGGTGATTTACAGGAGAAATCAAAATATGGAGGGATAAATGAGGGGATGGTTGTAGGTCGTGAACCAAACTTTCCTCTTCTTTCTCATCATGTTGGCGCCTTTTTGGCCTCATGGTTAAAGCAAACGCCTCATGAACAGACGTTAAAGTCTTTGCTGCAGCATCAAAACCTCCATGTCTTTACTTTTTCGTTAAAACCCACGTGAAACAAACTGAGCAAGTATCGAGTTTCCAAAAGGACAAAAGCTGAAATTTAATTCAGGTTCAGTTTGTTGCATCGTTGTTTTATCTCTGAGTTAATTCCTGAGTTTATGCAGCTGACTCTGTTTATTTTAAATCATCTTTCCTGAAGCTTTTCTTTCACTCCCAGAGTTCATGTGGAGCTGAAAGTAGTTTCTTTAAGTTTCTTTTTTAGTTAAAGTCTTTGTTTCTTCGTTGCAGTGATCAAAAGTCTGATCTTGTGCTGCATGTTTCTGCTCATTTTTCTTCTCTTTGCACTTAATAAATGAGCAGAAAGTTTTTTTAAAGGTAGACAAAGAAGTGTAAACCTATAAAACCTGACTGCATGTCGCAAAAAGTAAACAGGTTGAAGGTTTTTCTTCTTTAAAAGCTTCAGAAAAGGAAGAAAGTTTTTAGTGTGAGTCAGTCTGAAGATCATGAAGGGTTAAAAACAATGTGAGTTTCTGCAGAAAGAGAAACAATAAACAGGTTTTTAAGTTGTTAAAGCTTCTGATTATGATGCAAAGACGGAGGAAAGTGAAAATAAATCATCATTTACCTTCATGAAACGATCCCCTGTGGTCTTTCAAAGCTGTTTCTGGCTCTAAATAAAGTTTTTATTCATGTTTAGTTTGTTTAATGATCTTAAATTTGATTACAGATTAGATTTTCTCAGGAAATGTCATTTGGATGAGTGAATTACGCTGCATTTCTCTTTCATCACACGCTGAGCTTTGATTCAATTTGTAATATTGTGCAGAAGGAGAATCAATCAATCAAAGTGGAGCTCTTAAACGAGCCAATCAGAAGCCTCGTTTCATCCACGAGTTTCTCTCAAAGTCTTTTTCTCTTCACAGTCCTGAGAGGTTTTCCTCCGTTTGTAAAACCAAATGAAAGAGTTTGTCAGACATTAAATCTGGATTTACCCTCTGAACCATGAGAGAACAGAACGACAAATTAAATCAAAACTATTATCAACAAATAAATCCAGGAGGAGACGAAACCAGAATCAAATCAAAGCTGCGGTTTGAGTCGCTGCTTTCACAACGTGATGTCAGAGGAAGAAGACTCACATGAGCAAAAACAAAGACATTAAACTAGAGCTGAGCAATTAAATAACGATGTGACCTGATGTAATATTCAGATCACAGACAGTTTGATATTTATTTAACCTCAATCAAAGAAACAAACAGCTGAAAACTTTCTTTTCAAGAGCAACAATCTCAGGGGTAAATATGAGGAGAAACAGCAACGAGCAGCAAAAGAAACAAATAAAAACTCGTCTTAGGTGGAAAAAACTGCAAAAGGCAAAATAAAAGTTGGTAAGAAAATTTAGAAAATAGTCAGAATGGAGCAAAAATGACAAAAAAGTTGCAAAAAAAAGTGCCAGGGTATTGGGAGGCAGCTTGAAAAACAGAAGGAGGCAAAAATATGATCCAACAGCAGAAAAGAAAGACTGGAAATGAACAAAAAGCAACAGATAACAGCACGAAAAATGGGATAATACTTAAGAAATTGGTCAGAAGGTAGAAGGTGAATAAAATTTCCACTTTTTATATTAATATATTGACCTTTTATCTCAAAGTTTGAAACTATTCTTACCTTCAGTTTTCATTTTCATCCTCACATTAGAGTAAAAGCTTTTGATGTTTCAATGGTTTGATGTGATTTTCTGTCAAGTTTGTAAATGTTTCTGTACGTCGTGAAAATTTCACTTAAGTTTGATTTAAAGAAAATCGTGAATTGAATTGAAATCGCTGTATCTGCCAGAAAAATTGCAATTAGATCTTTTTACAAAATCGTTCAGCTCTATTAAATACTTTGACAAATCTGCACAAAAATGACTGTGCATAAAATAAAAACACATCCTGATAGAAACCACTGATCTGCTGCAAAAACTACTTCCCAAACAGGTGATTCTGTCTTAATTTTTGGTAAAAATTGTCTTAATATACTTGATATGAGCCACATTCAACTGACAAATCCAGAAACATGTTTTATTTCAGGACTGTAAAAGACAAAAAAGGAAAAAAAAAAAGATGCCTTGATGCTTGTAAGGAGTAAAAATAATCTTCCAAAAGAGTTTAAAAAATTTGCTTGTCAAGTTTCTTCAATTATAAACTATTAAAAATAAAAGAAACTAAACAAGTATCTTTTTTGTTCTTACCCTACTGGTTTTCTTTTACCTGTTTTCAGCAAAGAAAAAAGGTGCGTGTCACTTTAAATGTTGTAGTTTTGTGTTTTTGTTGAGCTGCAGTTCAGAGTTTTAAAGATGAAACAGTTGATGAAAGTTAAGTGGAGCTTCAGTCTCAGACGCGGTGACGGCTCCATCAGATCTGTTTCCTGATGCTGTGCAGACGTGTGGCTGCTCTGAGCGGCTGTGTGTTTGTTTACGTGTGTGTGTGTGTGTGTGTGTGTGTGTGTGTGTGTGTGTGTGAGATCCTCCTTCACATGTAAACCTGTGTGAGAGCTTTGCGTGCAGCCTCTCCTGATCCCTCTGATGGATTTAACAGGCTTAAATCAAGTGTCATGTAATTTGAAACTTTATTGCTGCCTGCAGGAAAATCCTCTTTCCTCCTGACGAGGGGGGTGTGTGTGTGTCAGGGGTCAGAGGTCAGGGGTCAGGGGTGAAGGTTGCAGCTTCTCTCTGCAGGTTGAAGAGCCGTCAGACGTCAGGGCGGTGTTTGTTTGTGGCTCTGACTGAAGGTTAAAGGAAAAATCTGATGAAAACAAAAACCACAAAGGAGGAAAATCTGCAGAAATTAACCGTAAACACAAAATAACGTGAGAGTTTCTCTTTTATAAACCAGGTTTCTCTGAAAACTGAGGAACTTTCACTCCTCCTGGTTTAACCCTTTAACACCTGAGCTTCAAAACACCTGCCTGTAATATTTTACCTAATTTGACTTAATAAAAGTGTCTTGAGATTTTCTGGAAAACTTTGAACTTTCAGTTTCTGGGAGTTATGTCTAATTTACTGCATGTTTTAAGAGAGAAAAACACTTTAAACTGAAGAAAAACACAAACAGAGAATTTAAAAAACACCTCAGTCAAACAAGGAACACACATTTTACAGGATAAACTTGAAATTTGAACAGTAACAAACATTTATATTCTAACATTTATGAAACTTTTTCTCTTATTTTGTGACTGAAGTTTAAAAACCACAAGTTTGCAGGCGTTTCTCAAACATTTGGGCTGGAGAGAAAACTCAAAAAGTTTTCTGTTAAATATTGAAAGTGGAGCATTACGGTGATATTAGAGACATTACGGTACTGCAGAGGAATATGTGCAACTATGCTTTTCTCGTTACCGTAACTCTTCTACTATTTGTGCAAGAGAAAAATAATCAGACAGTTCCTGAAAAAAAAAAAAAGATGAGGTTTCTGAAAGCAGAAAAACAAATTAAGACAAAGTCTAGGTGATGTGAAAGATACATGAGTTTTATTAATGAAATCCTCATTTAACTCCAGTCGCGTCCTCAAACCTTCATGACGTTTGTTTGCTTCTCTTTTTCACCATTTTGGATGACTTCTGAATTCACGTTGATCTATTTTTAAGTCACATTTTCTGGCTTTTATTCAGAGAGTCCAGGACAGAGCAGAGAGCAGGAAACGGTGAAAGAGGAGAGTGAAAACGGCGCCCGGGGTGATGCATTAACCGCGAACGCGCAGTGACATCTTACGTGCTGCAATAACAAAAACAACGAGAAGCTTTGGAAGGATTTTTACAAATGTTGGAAACAGAAAAAACAGTTATTTGCAGGCTCATGTGATGAGAGGAGGAGCAGGAAAACTCTCCTCTAAGATGATTATTTTAAACATGCACGTTAAAGACTCGTCACCCTAAAACGTTTCTTTTAAATAAAGATGATTTCTGCAGGTTTCAGACTTGATGCCTGATGTAAGATCTGCAAAAATCCAACATCATTCATCAGGATTTCTTTCTGTAGGAGTTATTTCTTTCTCTGTAATGTTTGTGCAACAGGTGCATGAACTCTGACCTCGACTTTCTCTGACGTGATGAGACGATAAACAAAGAAAATCAGTGGATAGATGCAGAATAATCTGTGTGTGAGTTAAACGTTAAAGCAGCCGTAGTTTGAATCTTCCTCTTTGATTCCTGAACTCAGCTCAAAGAGAATTAATGTTGTGAATCTTCAGACTGAAACCTTCCTGAGTTTCTCTCTGATCCTCTTTAATAACTTGTTGTTCGTCTCTGCAGAGACTCCTCACTGACTCTGACTCTTCTTTTCTTTCTTCTTCTTTTCTGCCTCCGAGCCACTCGTTCGTCTCTGCAGCTGAATTAAAGGATTTTTCTGCCCTCATTATCACGCAGACCTATATTTTCAAAATAAAAGTCCCTGATTGTCCCTGAGACTCCGTCAGGCTCCGTTTGTTCTGGATTCTCTGACTCTGAGGGAAAAATGTGGACGGTTTGTTCGGGATCAGTCTTGGAGAGCGAGGACGGTGCAGCTTTAAATTTCTGAGCGGATTTTTTACAGACGTGATTGAGGAGACCACCAGGAGCTCGGCTTTGAACACTGTTTTTTTATTCCCTGACTCTCTCTCCTCTCTCGTTTACGTCCTGATGCTGCAGGAAAAACTCTCCTCTGTGACTTTAAAGATCTGAGCAGTAACTAAAACACTTCATTAAAGCTCAGTTAGGATGAATGTGGGGCTCAAAGTTTGACTTTATTCCTTCACATGCAGCAGATGATGAAACTCTCTCTCTCTCTCTGACGTTTACTACACTGTTGTCCCAATTCCTTTCCCTGTGCATCCTGGGTAATATCTGCACATGCAAACAGACGAGCTGACTTAAGATGCAAAGAGGCTAAAAGTTTAATATCTGAATTTCCTGAGGGATAAATATAAATATCAGAGTTTTTACTCGTTGGAGGAGTGAAAAAAGCTGCAAACCACAAACGTCTCTGCAGCTTTTTACATGCACAATGATTCATTTCTGCAGAATATCACTCAGATTTCGACTTTTTCAACCAATATTTTTGCTTTAACTTTAATTTATCCAGAAAAAAAAACCTCTCTGGGATTAAAAATCTCTTTTTCAGAGACAAAAATAGGACATAGCAGCGTTTCCCGTTCATTCAAACTAACAAATTATTGTTCCGTTACAATTTACATTAAACTAAAACACAATTTCAGAGCAGACTGAGCAGATTCTCTGAGATTTGATTCATGTGAGACCAAAGTTATGATTCAATATTTGCAGGTTTTACTGCAGAGAAATGTGAGAAAACAAGACAAATGTAAAGAAAGTCAGAGTTAGAAAAGCTTTAAAATATTTTCTGCAAACAGATTCAAAGGATCTGTGTTTGTGTTGGAGACAGTTTCTGCAAAATCAGATCTTAAAGCAGCAAATTGTTCACAATATGAAACCAAAATATTCTCAATGTCTTTAACTTGAGCTGTTTTTAAAAAGTTTATAAATCCTGAAACATGTTCAGCCTCTTTTGTGAATCTGCTCAAACTGGGAAAACTGAAATTTAAACAGATGTTTGAGTCTTTTTTTAATAAAAATATCTTTTTAGACTTCTAAAACCAGTCCAAATTAATGTGTCATAAAAAATGTTTGGAAGAACAAACTGGACATTTTGGAGAATTTTCAAACCCCTCTGAACATGATTTTATCTAAAAGTTAACATTTTTATCTCATTATTTTGACTTTTCATCTAAAACTTTAACTATTTAAGCTCAAAGTTTCAACTTTTATGCCAAGATTTCCACTTTTTAATCCATTATTTTGACTTTTACTCTTAAACTTTTACTTTTGAAACTCAAAATTTTAAACTGTCATCCAAAACTTTTGGGTTATTTTAATCTTGAAAAATGTTCTGAAGAACAAGCTGAGACAAACTGGGACATTTTGGAGAGATTGACAAAAAAAAAACCTGAACATGATTTTATCGAAACATTGACAGTTCTCATTTCAAGTTACTTAAAGATGAAAATTAAATCTGAATTGCTTGAAAACAGGTAAAAGAAAAACCAGAAGGGTAAGAACAAAAAAGATACTTGTTTAGTTTCTATTATTATTAAATCATTCATTATTGAAGAAACTTGACAAGCAAATTTTCCAAACCCCATTGGAAGATTATTTTTACTCTTTATCAGCATCCAGGAATATTTTTTTTGTCTTTTACAGTCCTGAAATAAAACATGTTTCTGGATTTGTCAGTTGAATGTGGCTCATATCAAATATATTAAGACAATTTTTTACCAAAATGAAGACAGAATCACCTGTTTGGGAAGTAGTTTTTGCAGCAGATCAGTGGTTTCTATCAGGATGTTGGGTTTTTTTTATGCACAGTCATTTTTGTGCAGATTAGTCAAAGTATTTAATAGAGCTGAACGATTTTGTAAAAAGATCTTATTGAGATTTTTCTGACAGATACAGCGATTTCAATTTGATGCACGATTTTCTTTACATCAAAATTTAGTAAAGTTTTCACGATGTACAGAAACATTTTCAAACTCGACAGAAAAATTACATCAAACCATTGAAACATCAAAAGTTTTAACTCCAATATAAAGATGAAAACTGAAGGTAAGAATTGTTTCTAGCTTTTAAGTGTAAGGACAATATTTTCAGAACAAAAGTGGAAATTTTAAAGACAAAATTCTGAGAAAAAAAGTCCAAATGTTAAGAAAACAATTTAACATTAAGTGAAAAATAAAGTCTAAACTTTCACTTTTAAGGTCAAAATCTTGAGATAAAGACAAAAGTCTCAGATAAAATGTCAACATTTTGAAATAAAAAGTAGAAATTTTGATAGAAAAAGTCAAAAGTCAAAATCAAAATTATGAGAAATAAAGACAACATTATTAAATAAAAGGCAAAATCTTGACTAAAGAGCATCTTTATCCTTAATTGTTTGAAGTGAACAAAGATAAAATACGTAACAATTTAATAAAGACGAAGTTCAAAAAGCGATGATAAAAAAAAAAAAAAAAAATTCAACAATGCCAAAGAAAAATCGTGTTTGTGTAAAACAAGTGACAACAGATCCTGGGTCAGTCAGGACGATCACATGATCATGTCTGACATTGTGATTTCGATCAGAAAACGATAAATCGCCTTNTAGAAACATCAGAAACAAGAAGAGTGAAGCATCTCCTGGATTATTATTTAGTTTTTGATTCATCAGAGTTTGGAGTTTGTTGTTTTTCCAGACGCTGAAGCAGCTTTGGTTCCTGGCAGCCATCTTTGTTTGGGTCAAAGATTAAGCCTCTTGTGAAATAATTTCCGTTCTGTTGCAGCGGGAAAAAAGAGACGCCAGTGATACGAATTACAGAAAAACAAATCATATTTGAAGCATTTTGGTTCTGAATAAAACACAAACGTTTCTCCAGTTTTAGCTCAAACAGAATCTGATGTTTTTGTTTGGTTTATTCAGTTTTTCTGCCTCTTTTTAGTCCCTGATTCCATCAAAACAAGAGGATAAATATAACTTTACAGATGCTTGTACTCTGCACATCATTTAGTTAAAATGAGTCGTGATTTTCTTACATCACTGAGTGGTTTCGTTTGTTGGATGTAAAGTTGTTTCAGGAACATGTCGGTCGTAATCTTTCCTCAGGAGATTTCTGTTTTCCTGATCCTCTTTACAATAATCAGAATAAAAAACATAATCCATAGAATAACTTATGTAACCTCAGGCTGCACAGACTGTCCAAGAAATAATCACTTTAAGAACAAAACACTGAAGGAAACAGAAACTTTATGACAAATTTAACGATCTAGACTTTTTCTTTTTGTCAAATCTGCCCACATTGAGTCAGATTTGAGAAATAAATCTTTAAAATGTCAACTTTTTACCTAATTTTTTAAACTTCTTTCTCAATCTTTTGACTTTATAACCAATTTTTTCAGCTGTTTATTTCATGTTTTTAAATGTATTTCTCAAAAGTCATAATTATGGGATGTGTTTCCTTTGGTGTTGTGGATCATTAAGGAAAATAAAAGTGAGACACAAACTGTTACGACTCCAGTCTTTTGGCCTTTTTCCTCTGACTCGTCTCAGCCCTACTCTACTCGCCTCTACTCGGTTTGTGTTGCGTTTCCATTAGCGCGGTACTACGCGTCAGACGCCAGTTTTTAGTACCTACTCTACCCTGGTTCTAAGAGAGTAAAGCTGATACTAAAAGGTGACGTGGACGGACTGCCGGTCACTCATTGGTCAGAGAATGTCGTCTCTGCAGCTTCTGACTCTGAACAAATCACTTACAAGAGGCAAAGGAATAAGTCAGCGACGGGTTTTTAATGACATTTAAACCTGACGGCACAGAACCAGACTGAATGANTTACCTCCGTTGTCATGACGACCCACATTGAGCCGCTGTATTACTTTAATGAAATCTTTTTAAAGCTTTTTTTTTTCCTTTAAAGACCACGGTGGCACATATGTTAGTACAAAATGATGTTTGTGTGGCGTTATAGATGAACATGCACGCACTTCTGCGCAGCACTTTAGCGCAGCTGTGTTATAAGATCCACGCCCACCGTGAGTCTGTAGTCGGGCTAGAGGAAAAGAACCAAACCCAGTAGAGACGAGTAGAGTAGAGCTGGAATTGTAGAGTGGAAAAGCGCCATATGTTTTATAAAGTGAAATTTTAATCAGATCTTCTTTTTAACTCTTTCCTCTCTTTGCAGCCACTTTTAGTGGAGCCGTGTTTTCTCTTCTGCTCCATCTTTGGTTTAAATGTCACGTCGCTGGTTTAAGACGAGAGAATCGTGTTTAAGTCAGAGTCAGACGTTCAGATCAGATCTGAGAGTGTGTGTGTGTGTTTTACAGCTTCAGCTTGACTCACACTCACTTTACTGTCTCTACTTTAAACTGCACAGACTCGGACTGAACGATTTATCGTTTTCTGATCAAAATCACAATTTCAAACATCGTGATCATGTGATCGTCCTGACTGACCCAGGATGTTGTCACTCTTTTTGCACAAACACGTTTTTTCTTTGGCGTTGTTGAATTATTATTATTATTGTTATTTCTTATTATCACTTTTTGAAATTAGACTTTGTTAAATTGTTTCGTATTTTATCTTTGTTCACTTGACAAAGATAAACCTTTGTTTTTAAAGCTCAAAATTGTGACTGAATTCCCTTTTAATTCCAACTTAAATCCCTGTTTTTCACTTTTTCTATCTCAAAATATTGAGTCTGTCTCTACAATTTTAACTTAATCTTTATATTTTACAGTATTATCTCATAAATTTGTTTGACTTTTCACGTCACACTTTTGACTTTATGTCATTATTTGGACTTTTCATCTTTATATTCTTTTGTACTTTTCTCAAAATTTTGACTTACTTTAGGAAAAAAATCTTTACAAATCCAGTTTTTTGTTTTGATTTGTCTAACTGGCAGTGATGGGCTTCCATACATGTGTGCAGAAACGTGTTAAAACAGTTTTTAGAGTTTTTTGCTGCTTTGACTCTTGGAGGCATCGGTGCAGAGAGTTTTCTGCAGATTTCATTAAACGTCCAGCTGCTGCTCGTCAGCTTCAATCCTCCACATCAACCTGCAGCAGCTGGAGGAGAAAAGGAGGAAGAGTTTGGTCTGTTAGAGGTTTTTAAAGTCACCTGAACCTGACAGCGTTTGGCTCACAGCCCGGAGCATTGATCTGATTTTTTCAGTGATTTCCTCAGTGGAGGAAAAGTCGTCTTTGTTTTCTGTGTTTGAGGAGAATCAGCTGATCCTGAAGAGGAGACTTAGAGGTTTAAAACAGGCAGATGGATTGAGACAAATTAGACTGAAATATTTCTAAAAACGGAAATATGTCAAAATATCAGCTACAGTTTTTGCAGCAGATGTTTTCTGTTCTACACCAGAGTTACTCAACCAAAGAGACAAACTGTTAAAAACTACCTTTACAAAAGAAACTATACAAGTGGAGAAAAGAGGCAAAAACAGCAAAGAGGAGAAATAAAACTTAGTTTGAGGTGGTAATAAATGCCAAAAAAGCAACAAAAATTGGCATTTAACTGGGATAAAACCTGGAAATACTCAAAAAGTGGCAAAAATTGGTCTGGACATGTGAAAAGAAAAGTGACTAAAATGGCCAAAAGGCAATAAAATTTGGAGGAAACAAAAAAAAAAATTCAGTAAGTAGCAAGATTGGAGGAAAAAAGTGATGAAAAAAGAGTGAAAAGTTTTTAAAATGTACAACAAAACCAACAAGAAAGTTGGGATTAAACTTGGAAAATAATCACTTTGTTGAAAAAAATGTTCCATTGGTGGCATTAAAAAAGTGAAGTGACCAAAATTGGCAAAAACAATGAAAAAATTGGCAAGAAAATTGGGAGTGAACCAGGAAAACAGTGAGAACGTATTTTAAAAAATAGTCCAAAATTGGCAAAAAAGAGTCAAAAGTGACTAAAATGGCCAAAGCAACAAAGTTTTGTAGGAAATTTAAAGTTTAATTTCTAGTAAGTACTAAGTAAGTAGCAAAAATGGTGAAAAAAGTGACAAAAAACCCAATGAAATGTGGTAAAAATGGCCAAATCCAACAAAAAATGGCAAGAAAATTGGGATTAAACTTGTAAAGTAGACAGTTTGTGGCAAAAAATGGTCCAAAGGTGTCAGAAATGGGCAAAAACAAGAAAAAATTGGAAAGAAAATTGGAAGTAAATCTGGAAAACAGTATGAAAGAAACAAAAAATGGCCCACAAGTGGCAAAAAAAGAGTAGAAAGTGACTAAAATGGCCAAAAAGCAACAGAAATATGGAGGAAACTTTAAGTAAATATTCAAGTAGCAAGACTAATGGAAAAAAATTGACAAGAAAGAGTGAAAAGTTGTTAAAATGGACAACAAAACCAACAAAAATGGCAAGAAAGTTGGGATTAAACTTGTAAAGTAGTTAGTTTGTTGCAAAAATTGGCCCAAAGGTGTCAGAAATAAGCAAAAACAAGAAAAAATTGGAAAGAAAGTTGGGAGTAAATCTGGAAAATAGTATGAAAGTATTTAAAAAAAAGTTCCATAAGTGTTAAAAAAGAAGGTAAAAGTGTTTAAATGTGTAAAAATCAGTCCCAGTTGTAGTGGTAGTGGGTTGTTGTTGTTGTTGTGCTGTAATTAATGAAACTGTTCATGTTCAATATGAGTTTGTTTAAAATCAGAGAAGATGGAAACTAGAAATAATCACACAATAATCACAACAAGATTATTTGTGTAAATCTGTCAGCCCTGGTCTCTGGTTTCTGTTCTGGTCCGTGTTCTGGTCCGTGTTCCCGGGTCAGCGCAGTGATTGGTTTATTTTTAAATCTTCATAAACGTGTTGGAGCTCTGAGTGACTCATGGGTTTGAAAGTCTCTCAAACGTTTCCAGCGTTGGCGCCTGAAGCTGCTGAAGCGGCTGAAGCTAAAATCCTCTGAGGCCAAAGTCCCTCATCAAAGGGGAAGTTGCTGCTTTTGTCCCTCACAGGCTCCGGTTGTTATTCTTAGAGAGGGCGTGAGCAGAGATGGAGCAGTTGGAGTCAGGACAAACACAAACAAGTGTCAAAAACAAACATTTATTGGTCAGTTTTTAGTGTTTTTTAAAAAGCTGTTTTAAATCCAGCAGCTCTCAGGTTTGAATCTTAAAGTTAATATTTCTGTCTAAATATCTCTGATTATAGGGACACAACGCTGTTTCTGCTTTAACCTCCTGAGACCTGGGGTCTGTTTCACGAAGCAGGTTTAACAAACTCTGAGTTAAACCCTGAACTCTGAGTTGATCTCCTCTGAGATAGAAAACTCTGACAAAAGACAAGGTCGACTAAACTCAAACAAACTAGTTGAGCCTCATCAAAGTGGACCTCAATTCGTGGTGGCGACATTTTTCTGTCGTAATCACCTCGGGGCTAAGTTGCTCACACCATGGCAACGGGGAAGCAGAGGGCGGCGTTTTTTTAACCCCGCGAGAACTGGAAATCTTAATGCGCTCATACAGAGAATTTAACATGATTTTAGGAAAAAAGTGCAACAGCACAGCAGCTGCTAAAGAGAGGGAGACGGTGANCTGCTTTAACCTCCTGAGACCTGGGGTCTGTTTCACGAAGCAGGTTTAACAAACTCTGAGTTAAACCCTGAACTCTGAGTTGATCTCCTCTGAGATAGAAAACTCTGAGTTTTCTGTTCCAGCTGATTTGAGTTTGTTTGATCAACTCGGAGTAGTTTCACCTGGAGTTAAGCACCACCGCTGTAAAAAGACAGCATTAGTGGAGCCCCGATTCAACGAGTCACCATGGCAACGGGGAAGCAGAGGGCGGCGTTTTTTTAACCCCGCGAGAACTGGAAATCTTAATGCGCTCATACAGAGAATTTAACATGATTTTAGGAAAAAAGTGCAACAGCACAGCAGCTGCTAAAGAGAGGGAGACGGTGAGAGAGAACATCGCTGCTCTGGTCAATACGTAAGTTTAAATGTAGTCCAACAATCACAGTAATATTACAGGGAAAACTGCTGAATGTAGATCATTCATTTATTTTATTTAGGTGCAATCCTGCGGGGGAGAAGCTCACTCAGCTGAAACTTAAGATGAAATATAAGAACATTGTTCAAACAGGTGAGACCTCAACATAATCTCACGGTTTTACCTCATTTTGATCACGTTTTACATTGTAAAATAAATATTACGTGGCTGTTTGACTGTGCAGTTGTTTTATCACATAAATGTCTTCTCAACCTGCAGACAGTTGCCTTGCATCTCCAATATTATTATTAAAAAAATTGTAGCACAAACACAACATCTGCTGGGATGTGAGAGACTACGGCTGGTAATGTTGTAAATGTAAAGACGGATTATTGTGTCTGTAAATGATGGACTGTGATGTGAAACGTTTAAAAAGAGAATTGTCTGGAAATGTCAGAACATCCATGCGCGCTCTGATGATAATCTCCTGAAAAATATTAAAAATATTAATATTGATAATGCTGCACCTTCATCAACGAGTTCATTGTCAAAAGTTCATGCTACGTTTGTGACAAAAGTGGACTTGTATGTTTCTTAAATAACAGACAGCAGAGCCGTGTTACGCCAAAACTCGCCGCTGACTGAAAGAATNGTTGCCTTGCATCTCCAATATTATTATTAAAAAAATTGTAGCACAAACACAACATCTGCTGGGATGTGAGAGACTACGGCTGGTAATGTTGCAAATGTAAAGACGGATTATTGTGTCTGTAAATGATGGACTGTGATGTGAAACGTTTAAAAAGAGAATTGTCTGGAAATGTCAGAACATCCATGCGCGCTCTGATGATAATCTCCTGAAAAATATTAAAAATATTAATATTGATAATGCTGCACCTTCATCAACGAGTTCATTGTCAAAAGTTCAGGCTACGTTTGTGACAAACTTGTATGTTCCTTAAATAACAGACAGCAGAGCCGTGTTACGCCAAAACTCGCCGCTGACTGAAAGAATGAGGAAATCAAACATGGTGTGTGGTTGAAAGAGGGCGGAGACAGAGAGGAACTCCAGGTTCATTCACAAAAACCTGGTTAGTTTCACAGCGTCTGTTACTACGGTAACTGACCCAGAGCTGAAGTTACCTCTCTCTGAGAAACAGGTTAGAGTTTCCCCTCTTTCTCTGTTTGAGTTACCTCCATTTGTGAAAATTCAGAGTTTCCCTCATTTCAGGGTTAATAGACTCAGAGTTTCTCTCATTTCAGGGTTAATAGACTCAGAGTTTCTCTCATTTCAGGGTTAATAGACTCAGAGTTTTCACTAAACCTGCTTTGTGAAACGGACCCCTGAGCTTTTGTCTGGTTTACATACATTTTTTTGGTTGATTTTCTTGACAGGACTGAACCAATCAGACTGTAAATATGTGAAAAGCTCCTGAAACACCTGTGCTCGGTGAAACAGGTGTTTTTCTTTCTCTGTTTGTGGTCGTGTGAGTGAAAAAGCCTCCGTCCTCCTCCCTGACTTCTCCGTCTTTTCTTTGTTGTTTCTTCACAATGAGCCACATATAAAAGAGCACACTCTCTCTCTCTTTCTTTCTCAGACTTTCTCCTCCGACTCATTCAGCGTTTTCAGGAGTTTAGGAATAAATAAAGAGATTGATTTGACTTTCCTGCACACTCAGGAGTCCCTGCTCTGTTTTTGTAGGAAGTGTTTGTTGGATAAATAAAGAGATTAACACACACCTCCGACCCTGCATCCTTAAAGAGACGGGAATAAACAGCAGGAGCTCTCTGCCTCCTTCAGTCCTCGTCCTAAAGTCGTCCAGCGCCCGGAATAGACGGGTCAGACGACCTGTGTTTGGTAAAGTTGGGCTTACGACACCTTCTATCTCCTCCACCTCTGAGTCTCACCTGACATGAACTTCTTTATATAAAAACTCAAACAGCATCTGCAGCTTCAACAGAAACAGGATCATGAAGAGAGAAACGTTAAAGTCAGAATCATTCTGGGCTCGTCTGCTCCACCTCAGAGGAGAGAAAACACCTGATCTGATGTTACTGCAGCTTTTTTAAGATTAAACACCTGAAATAAAACTCAATATCTGCAAAACCTGAAATCTGAGCAAATGCAAACGTCTTATTGTAGTTTAAGTTTTTTATCAGACATAATCTGAGCCACACTCACCTGCAAAAATAAAATCTTTTATCAAGATATTTAGACAAACATGACGCCTAAAATGCTTCGAATAAAATCTCTGGACTTTGTTTCTTGAAATCAGAATATCTTAATAAATGGTGACTCAGCAAAATTCAGAATGAAATATTTTATGGTTTATTACTTCTTACATTTATAATTATTCTGGGATTGCAAAAGAAAAAAAATAAAATCTCAAACAAAGATTTCCATGTGGAACTCAAGTGAAGGAAATTTACATTAAAATCTAAATTTATTATTTAATAAAAAGTGTCTTTCATCATTAGATTTGTGCAGTTACACAAACAAAACTTTCACTGCTTTCACCTCCTTTTAACTTTTTCCAAGTTTTCTCACAATTTTCTTGCCATTTCTTTCCCAATATTTATCACTTTTAAGCCTATTTATTCCACTTATTTCACAATTTTCTGCTTCTTTCTGATGATTTTTCAAGTATTATCCCAATTTTGTTGCCTTTTGTCCATTTTTACCAAATGTCTATTTTTGTGACATAACTATAGAAACATAAAAAACATCAATTTATTTATTCATTTATTTTTGTATCATTGTTTTTGTTGTGATTGTTATTATCACTTTATTTAGGTAAAAAATTAGTTTTTTGGTGGTTAACACAGTCACATGTCAATTTTCTTGCTTTTTGTACATTTTGTTTTACCAATTTCACTGTTTTAAGTTACTTTTTTCACAATTTTTATGCTATTCCAACTATTTTCTAAGTTTTCTCCCAATTTTTGCTGCTTTTGGTCCATTTTAAACTCTTTCACTCTTCTTTCTTTGCCACTTTTGGATCAAAGTTTTTCTCCCTTCTGTCTCTTTTTTTGAGTGTTTTTTCCCGATTTTCTCAACAATTTTTGTTGCTTTTTACAGTTTTTACCACCTTAGACTAATTTTTCTAGACTAACATACCTTAGACTTCCTTTTTCCATGAGATACTTTCACGCAAAAACAGAAGATTCAGTAATACATTAAAGAATTTGAGTTTTTTATGGGAAAGTTATGTCATAGAAACAGTTTTTTTTTTCCTTTTCATTTCAAAGTGAACTCATTTTTGTCTCTTAACGCCTGAAAATCAGTCGTTTTTCTGGTCTTTTCAGGTGAATGCAACTCAGATTAAGTCTCATAAGAGGAATGATGCCAAAAATAAGACATGAGCTTTTGATTCGATGGTAGTTTTTGCAGAGTTTGTGCTTTGATTCACAAAATGTGAGGAGGATAAATCTTTAACTCTTCAATCAGATGCATCAGGATTTTAACTTTGTCCTTGATAAAACTTTGGGATGAGACAGTTTCAGACGCTCTGATCAGTCTGAAAGAAGGTTTTAAAGAAATAAACAGCTATTAAAAAGCTGTCCAGAGTTTTGAGGAGCCAGAAAAAGAAACGTTTTCTTGCAGGTTTTGCACAAAAATATGAAGCGTTTGATTGTTTTTCTCTTGTAAATCAAACTCATATTTCTCTCATGAAGCTCACGTTTCTCCAGTTTATCATAAACCTTCTTCATTTTCCTGACTCTGGACACACTCCTCTCTCTGACTAAAAGGTCACAGGTTCAATTCCCAGAGCGGCGCCTGTGTCCTGGAGCCTGAACGTGCAGCAGCGGCGGCGGCGGCGGCTCTTTATCGGCGCCGCTCTCTCTCGCTCGCTCTCTCGCTCTGTGAAGTGTGACCGTTTTCCTGCAGGACTGATTTCATTGAATGTGACTGATGGTTTTTATTAGAAAAAGGACTTTCTCTCTCAGAGTTCAGGCTCCATATTTCACGAGTTCATCTCCATAAATCAGCACAAATGTCACCTTCAGCGCCGTTTTCACACATTAAGGTTCAGTCAGCGTCAGGTTACAGATGAATTTCTCTTCAAACCAAAGGTCAAACACTTTTTCCTCCACAAACACAAACTCTGATACTGAGCTGAGACAAAAGGTGAAGGGTCAGATTTATCCACTTTGTGGTTTTTTTTATCAGACCCGTAAACATTTCACTCTGATTTTTCCTGAACCCATCTCCTTTTTGCAGTCAGGGACAGATCTATGATAAAAACAAGTCAAAATTCTGAAATAAAGTCAAAACTTTATGAGATAAAAGTTGATAGTTTGAGGTGTCAAAGGCAAAAGTATTGGATAAAAGACGAAAAAAGTCAAAATAGTTGGATAAGAGTCAATAATTTCACATGAAAAAGACTAAATGTTTGGAGAAAAGTCAATTAATCTGAGATTAAAAGATAAAAGTATGGGATAAAAGTCAATTATTTGAGATATCAGAGTCAATAATTTTAGATAAATAGTCAAAATTCTGAAATAAAGTCAAAACTTTATGAGATAAAAGTTGATAGTTTGAGTTGTCAAAGACAAAAAAGTCAAAATAGTTGGATAAGAGTCAATAATTTTAGATGAAAAAGACTAAATTTTTTGAGAAAAGTCAATGATTTGAGACAAAAAATGTCATAATTATTGGGTAAAAGTAAATTCATCTGAGATTAAAAGATAAAATTATGGGATAAAAGTCAATTATTTGAGATATCAGAGTCAATAATTTTAGATAAATAGTCAATATTCTGAAATAAAGTCAAAACTTTATGAGAAAAAAGTTGATAGTTTGAGGTGTCAAAGACAAAAAAGTCAAAATAGTTGGATAAGAGTCAATAATTTCACATGAAAAAGACTAAATCTTTGGAGAAAAGTCAATTAATCTGAGATTAAAACATACAATTATGGGATGAAAGTCAGTCATTTGAGATATCAGAGTCAATGATTTTAGATAAATAGTCAGAATTACGGTGCAAATGTTGTATTTTTGCCTTTTTATCTCTAATTTTTTGCAATAAAAAGGAGGAAAAAAACCTCAAATCTCAACAAATCCAGTTTTCTATTTTGATATTAACTGTCAGAAATTATCGTCAATCCATTATTTCTGTTTCCATTCTGCAAATGTTTTTCCTTCAAATGTGGAGGGAGTGTTTGAATAAATGTTTGGGAGATTCACTTTCCTCCTCTCTGACCCCCCCATAAATATTTTCCCAGATGCGTCTCCTCCTGTTTGCAGAGTTTTTCTCCCACGTTCTGCTTACAGGCAGAACTGAAACTCTGGCAGAGATTCAGTTAAATTCAAAAACCTAATTAACGACAAACTGGTGTTGAGCCAAACTGCTTTATAAACAAACTACTTCATCAGAAATTCACAAAGAGGAGAGAGAGAGGAAACTTTGTACAAACTGCAAAGGATCAGACTCTTCTGAACAAAGCTGTTAACAAAAATAATCTAATGGGGATTTATTATGTCTTTATTTTTAGGTTTCTGATCTTATATGAATCTAAATGGCTCTTCTTTTCTAAAATAATCATTTATTCCCAGTTATACGTCTCAGACATGTTGCTCTATTTAATAAATAGTGATGAGTTATTGAGCTTTTTTAACAGCACATATGGTGGAGAACCTGAACATAAGCACATGATAAATGTCAATATAGAGAAAAATTATCACAATCAGATTGATTTTACAAATCCTTCAGCTCTATTTTGAACAGAAATGTCAGAATAGTTTGTACATTTCTATTCACTCAGTACAGTTTTACCAACTCTTGTCAGTATTCTGCAGATTTCAGTCATTCTTCACATACATTTCTTTGCTGCTTTTGGACCATTTGTTGCTACTTTCTGACTTTTTTCCAAGTCTTCTGCCAATTTTCACCCATTTTTGCTGCTTTTGGACCATTTTTCTAACTTAAACTTATTTTTATTGCTGTTTTTGCCACTTTTCCCTACTTATATAGCTCCTCTGTCAAAGGTTTGTCTCTTTGGTTGAGTAACTCTGGTGTTGAACAGAAAACAGGAAAATTATACTGTCTGAGATGAGGCTTGTCTCTGTGCTGTTTGGCGTATTGTAAGCAGGAAACTTTGTGGCATTTGTGTAGAAATGTCTTTCTTCAGCCCATTTTTCCTCAAGTGCCTCCTTATTGTGCATCTTGAAACAGCCAGACCACATTCTTTCAGAGAGTCCTGTATTTCAGCTAAAAAAAGTCAAAACTGTGAGATAAGAGTCTGAATTTAAAGTTAAAAAATTCAAAATTTTGATGTTAAAATGGGGGATATTTTGAATTAAAGGTCAAAAACTTTGGGAAGTTGAAATCCCGTTTATAAGGTTAAATCTACAAGAAAAATAAAGTCACAAGTATGAAATAAAAATTGAGGTTTTAAGTTTAAAAAATTACAATTTTGAGGTGATAAAGTCAAAGGAATTAGATAAAAGCAGAATCTAAAGATACAACAGTTAAAAAATTGGGATAGTGGAGCTGAAATGTTGAGATAACAGGTCAAAAATATGAGAAAATGTCAAAATTGTCAGATAAGAAATAGAAATTAGACAAAAAGTCAGAATTTTCAGATGAGAAATTCAAAATTTGAGATTATAAAATCAAAGTTTTGAAGTAAAAAAGAGGAAATTTTGAGAAGAATAAGAGTCTTGTATGTCAGCTGAAGTTATTTGTGGGTTTTTCTTTGCATCCAGAACAATTTTCCTGTCAGTTGTAGCTGAAATGTTTGTTGGTCTACCTGACCGTGGTTTGGTTTCAACAGAATCCCTCATTTTCCACTTCTTCATTAGAGTTTGAACTCTGCTTATTGGCATCCTCAGTTCCTTGGATATCTTTTTATATCCCTTTCCTCTTTTATACAGTTGGATTCACTTTTCCTGCAGAAACTTTGATGATTCTTTTTCTTTCCTCATGACTCAGAAACCAGAAATGTCAGTGCAGCACTGGATGAAAGATGCAAGTGTAAATGATTGTTTTCATGAGCGTCTGATTAAAAACGCTCATGTCGACGCCACTCAGAAACCACGCTCTGTTTTTACACATTTCCACTTCAAGGCCCTGAATGAAAAACATCTGCACCACAAAGGGTTAAAGTGAGAGTCTGTGTGTGTGTGTGTGTGTGTGTGTGTGTGTGTGTGTGTTCCCTGTCGATGGCAGGAAGGTGTGAAGAGGAGCCCATTATCACAGCGTGAAGAGGGAAACAGTGATTGGCCGCTCGGCCCGGCTCCCCATTGACCTCCATTATAGCGGCATTAGCGGGAGAATTAGCTCGTCATCGGCGAGAGCAAACACACGCCGCTGGAAATGCACCCGAGAGGACGCACATAACGACAGAGCAGCGTGGAAAAAAAAGAGCTGTTTGGAAACTTTCTACACCAAACAGCAAAGTGAGAAACAGATCAGCATCTTTGAGGAGACTTCAGAGGTTTAAGAAACTTTTTCAACTTCTTAAAACAAACAAGAATCTGTGAAACTCAGGCTGAAAGATTCACAGAAATAATATAACTGTGATTATTTTTCCCAATATAACAAATATGATTATTCCTTCTAAGTCCCCCACTTTAGGTGTTCTGAAACAAAAACATTATAGGGATCAAAGTCATGACAGTTTTTGTCCAGTTTTATCACTTTTCACCATTTTCTTTGCTTTTTTGACTATTTTTAATATTTCTCCTGACTCTCTTACCATTATTTGTTGCATTTCGCCATTTCACCACTTTAATCGTGTTTTGTCACTTTTTTTAACCGCTTTTACCTCCTTTTAACTTTTTCCAAGTTTTCTCACAATTTTCTTGCCATTTCTTTCCCAATATTTATCACTTTCAAGCCTATTTATTCCACTTATTTCACAATTTTCTGCTCCTTTCTGATGATTTTTCCAGTATAACCCCAAAACCCCAGTTTTTGTCCATTTTTACAAATTATCCCTGTTTTGTTTTTTTCATTTTTACCAAACGTCCCTGGTTTTGTCCATTTTTACAATTTTTCCCTGGTTTCTGTCCATTTTTACCAATTGTCCCTGGTTTTTGTCCATTTTTACCAATTGTCACTGGTTTTTGACCATTTTTACTAATTGTCCCTGTTTTTTTTCCATTTTTACCAATTGTCTCCAGTTTTTGTCCATTTTTTCATCCTTTTTGGTCCCTCTCATTATTTTCTTGCTTCCTTTGCCCATTCTACCACTTTTCACCGCTTTGGTTATTTTTTAAAAACACTTTTACCCACTTCTAATTTTTTTCAAAGTTTTCTCCGACTTGTTATGCAAATTTTTGTTGCTTTTTGTCCATTTTTACCACTTTTGACCGTACTATGTTTCTTTTTCCCACCATTTTTACTCCCTTCTGACTATTTTCCAAGTTTTCTCTCAATTTTCATTGCTTTTTGTCCATTTGTTAAACCGCTTTAAACTGTTTCATGTTACTTTTTGTACCATTTTACTCTCTACTAACTATTTTCTAAGTCTCTCCCATTTTTTCCCCCAATTTTTTGTTGCTTTTTGTCCATTCAAAATTATTTTCACTCTTTCTTTTGTCACTTTTGGATCATATTTATTGAATATCTATTAAAATGATCTATCCAGAGTGAAATCCTGTTTTGATCCAGGTTTTTGTTTATTTCTGCTGTAAAGAGCGACTCTTTGAATGGATGTGTATGTGGTTTCTGGAGCTTCTGGGACAGGCCTCTAGTGGACACTCAGGGAACTGCAGTTTGTAAAACTTTTGCATTAACTTTATCTCAAGTCTTGGCTTCTTTTGCCCTGTTTACACGAAAACGGTTTTTGGGTGCAACACAAAAGTATTGTTGCATTTCAGCTTCCTAATTATACGGAAACAACGTTTTCTGTGTAAACGGCGTTTTCGTTCTTCTGCTGCTGAATCCACTAACTGACCTCTACCAAAATGTTTATTTATTGCACTATTTCTGCAATTAGAGAAGAAGTTTTTAGTCTTAACTCCAGATGATCAACTCACCTCTTCTTCAGCCTCTAAACTGTTGTCGTGGAAACGGCTCCTACAGTTATATCGCCATCTACAGGCCTGACATGATACTACAGCATTTTTTCATTGCGTTTTCATGCATTTCAGGGTGAAACAAGAAATGTTGTGGTGTAAACGGGGCCTTAGACAGACGACACAAACCTTCATTGGGAATGTGAAAGGAGAGTAAATCAGAGCAGGATGATGTTTTGGAGGAGAAGATGTTCATCGATCTGCAAACGAACCGAAAATGTTTCCTCCATCACTTCTTTTTTAACGAGTTTATTACAGGTTTGTGGTTAATCTCTGAGCGTCAGAGCGGTTGGAGGACGAAGCGTCAGCTGTGACGCCGCAGTCAGACATGAACTCAGAGACACCAACCACTCGCTCTCGTCTCTCACTCAATCTGTATTGAATTTCCACTGAACCTCGTTTCAACCTGTTTAACATCCTCGTTTTTCGGCGCCGCGTCCTTGATTTTCTCTCCCAAATCTGACTTTGAAATGAGGTTAGAGGAACGATCGCTGCTATAAAGTCTGAGGAAAGAAAAGATTCAGGGATGAAGAGAGAGCCAGACAGACAGACGGAGGGAGGAAAAAAGAGAGAGAGGAGGAAAATCCAGACGAAGGTGAAGTGTGAAAGGTAGAATCAGACGAGACGCCTCCCAATCAGCCGTCTGCACCACCACCTCCTCCTCCTCTTCCTCCCATTCTGCAGCCCCCTCCTGTTCCCCTCCCATCCCTCCATTTTGTCGTCCTCCTCTCTCTCTCCGTCTCTCTCTCTCTGTCTCTGATGCTGTTCCAACACCTCGGGGCTTCAGCCTCACATCCACCATCCAACGCTAACGCTGCTGCTGCTGCTGCTGCTGCTGCTGCATAATCAGCCACCAAGAAAAAAAAAACCTCCCAAAATAAAGAGGAGCTGAAACAAAGAGAAGCTCCATCTCGTGCAGCTCAACGTGCCTCAAACAGCTGGAGAAGAACCAGACGAGGCTCATTTATCCAAACTCTGACGTCTGTTTCAGCTCTCAGGACTTTCACTCTCTGAGTTAATTCACCGCTCGTTTCCAAATTAACGACCCGATCCTGCAGCGTCTGCATCCAAACGTCTTCACCTGTCGTTGTTTTTAAGAGACACTGCAGCAGGTCCAATGACTCATCAGTTTCTCCCAAAATTTTAGAGTTTGACCTAAAAAAGCAGAGTAAGAACGATACCACAGAGACATTTGGAGTTTGAAGCAGAGTCTCATCGTCATGGAAACGTGACATCCTTGACTTATAATCTTGACTGTATATAGAATAAACAGTGTGGCTCCGCCTGTCACCGTTCTACGATTTTGAAGCCAAAAAACCCCGTTTCTCTAGCCGCCAGAAGGTTTAGTCTCCTTTTGGCTCTTTCCTGAAGTTTCTCATATCCCCGATAAAAACTACTCACGAACGGCAGCTGTCAACTATCGTAAAACCAAACTTATATCGCGGTTTTTAACGTCCAATAACTAATGAGAAACTAACTTCTCAGAAAAAAAAACACCTGAACACCATGCAGCCAGATGACATCATCATACCACCTTAGAGTAAAGATGAGAGAAACGTTTCTACGAGGTATCGTAATTTTTTAAAGTTTTCCCGGCTCATATCTGGAATACATGGGGAGGCGGGGCTTATGACCTATACTGCAGCCAGACACCAGGGGGCAAACAAACAAAAATCAAGTAATTAAGATTTAAGTTATTGAGTCGTAAAACACAAAAAAGTTAACAAAAAGAAACAACGACAGGCAGCCTGTGTTGTTGACTAATGCACAGGAGATTATTCTCTTAAATTATTACTTTATTCTCATAAGTTTACGACGTAAGTCTTGTAGGTTGACGACTTTATTCTTGTAACTTTACGACTTTTTTCTTGTTCGTTTATGGCTTTATTCCCCTAAGTTTGCAATTTTTTTACTCATAAGTTTAAAACACTATTCCAATAACTTAACAACTTTATTCCCCTAAGTTTACGACATTACTCTCGTAAGTTTACGGCTTTATTCCCATAAGTTTATGACCTTATTCTTGTAAGTTTAAGACTTTTTTGTGGAAGTTTACGACTTTTCAGTGTAAATTTATTATGTTTTTCTCTTTATTAAACAACATTATTCTTGTAAGTTTACGACTTTTTTCTCATAAGTTTACGACTTTAGTCTTGTAAGTTTATGACATTTTTCAGGAAAGTTAAGGACGTTTTTTTACTTGTAAGTTTACCATTTTTTTGCCTTAGTTCACATCATTTTTCTTGTTTATAACGTTTATACAGTTCTCATAAATCCAAGATTTTATTTGCATAGGTTTACAACTTTATCCTTGCAAGTTTATGACTTCATGCTTGTAAGTTTCGGAAATTTTTGCACAAATTTACAATTTTTTTTGTTGTTAGTTTATGAGATTTATCCTTTGAGCACATTTTTTTTTTTTTGCGTGACCCTGATTCTCCGTCGTAGTACGTAGCTGTAGTTAGACACAAAGAGGAAACAACAACTGCTGAATTATCTAACGACCTCAACGACCTCGTCCTCCTTCGACGCTGCGTCTGTTTCTACATTATAAACGCCTCCTCTATAGTCGTCATGTTTGTTTTTGAGTTTGTTGTTGTCATAAACTGTTGACCATAACGGACGGTTGGACGTATGTGAGCAGTGACAGTAACAGAAATAAATCGGCCTCAAAGCTGAATCTGAACCTCTTTTTCCAAACAGCCTGTTCTCAGTCGAGTTTTGAAATCCAGCGGTGAAAAAAAGGACTGAACAGTCGTTTACGTTTGTGGAAAGAAGCTCATTGAGTCTCCTCCTCTCTGAGCGTTTACAGGTTAATTGTTGTGAACAGTTGAACTCTTCAGTCCTGGTTTCCTCTGAGGTGAAGAGCTCTTTCATTCTTCGTTCTCTTTGGTCAGAGAGAAACAGGCGTTATATCCCAGGACAGACTTTTCTACACCTCCTCAGGTCCCTGGTTTCAGCGGTGAACAGGTTGATGCAGGTCTCTGAGGGTCAGTGTGGATCTGTTATGAATTTTCATTCATATTCATGCAGAGAAGCAGAGTGTGAAGCTGCAGCGTGCGTCGCATTTTTTCCCCTCGTGAACTTTTGTTCTTGTTCAGAATAACAGTGAACGACGACTCGACCCCAGAAAGTTTAGTTTCTTTTCTGTGGATCAGGAACGGAGAGGTCGACTTCCACAAACTCAGACACAAAACGCTGCTTCCTGATCCTCTGAATGTTTAATTAACAGCTTCATTAACTGATTCAGCTGCTGATGTGATTCCAATAAGACTGAACAAGTGTAGAAAAAGATCTGATTGAGATTTTTGTGTCAGATATTTCAATTCGAATCACAACTTTCCTCAAATCAAGCTTCAGTGAAGTTTTCACCATGTACAGAAACATTTACAGACTAGACAGCAAATAATGTCAAAAGATATTAACTGAAGGTAAAAACTGTTTCCAAATGCAAAAGTAATCTAACTGCGATTCATTTTCCTTGTATTGCAATGAGATCATGTTTGCAATAATAATAATTAACTCATCCTATGTGTTTTTTAACAAAAAAATTGTAGGAAATGAACATTGACATTAATTACAGCACAACAACAACAACCTATGAATTTTCCTTTTGCTACTAGTGAGTGATTCTTTTGCCCATTTTAGTCACTTTTCACTTCTTTTGTTGGCATTTTTGGACCTTTTTTTGTACTTTATGACTTTATTTTCCAAGTTTTATCCCAGATTTCTGGCCAGTTATTGTCGCTTTTTGGCCATTTTAGTCACTTTCCATTCTTTTTTCTTTGCCACTTTTGTCTTATTTCCAAGTTTTCTCCCAATTTTCTTGCCAGTTTTTGGAGCTTTTTGGCAATTTCTGCCACCTTAAGCAATTTTTTTTTATTGCTCCTCTTTGCTGTTTTTTCCTCTTTTCTCCACTTGTATAGTTTTTTTTTGTAAAGTTAGTTTTTAACAGTTTGTCTCTTTGGTTGAGCAACTCTAGTGTAGAACAGAAAACATCTGCTGAAAAAACAGAAGCTGATATTTTCACATATTTCAGGTTATAGAAATATTTCACTGTGATTAGACTATTACAACAGGACAGATTGTGGTAAATCAGCTTCTCACTGACTCTGAGTGAATTTTGTTTACATCCGTCTTAGAGACTCTCTCCTGTTCTTCTCTGACTCTAACTCCACCTGAGAGTAACGCTGTGTTTCTGCTCCTGTGCAGAGGTGGAGGTGTTGGTTTGTGTCCTGAGGCCGTCAGCAGAACAAACGAGCTGTGTGCGTCAGCGTTAACAAGCTTGCAGCAATTTAGAGCTTAGAATAGTAAACAAGAGACGGCGTGGAGCGGCGGTGGCGTGGCGCCGTGGGCAGGACGAGGCTGGCGGCCGCTCAAACAACAGGACGACTCCACAGGTCGGATTCACCTGGAGGCTTCAGGTTATCAGAGAGAGCTCTGTGATCCAGGTGTAAAAACTACAAGATACTTTAATTCATCGCTCAGCAGCAAAATTACATTTTAGTTTCATCCAAGAAACAAAAAAACCCCACAGCGATTCTATCAGGGGGAGGAGAACTGTGAGCCACGTTTCATTGGTTAAGGAAAAAGAGTACAAGAGGAAAGAAGAGGGGAAAAAAAGAAATCTGAAACTAGGCTCCTGTAGTTTGGGACACAGTGACTCAATTCTCAAATATTATGATATTTGAACTCAACAAAAGGAAGAACTCACAGGGAGCATTTCTGTTTTTATGAAGATGAAAATGAAAAGAGCACTGACTAAATCTACTCCATACGTACGGCGTATAACACTATGAATATGTGCTATTGTTAATACTTAAACTTTTTAGTAATCATTTCTTATTATTTTATGTTTCGTAAGGGTAAGGTAAGCGGACACTGGGGAAGAGCAGTTTTTTATTTTTTTGGTTTGGCAACAGTTTTCCTGGCAATTTTCCAGTAAAGTCAACTAATTTGAGTTAAGAGTGCATGAAAGTCATGGTCTCATCACAAACTTGATTTTGTGTGGTGGTTTTCATCGGTTGTTTTGGTAGTTAAACTCAGAGTATGGTGGTTAAACTCAGAGTATGGTGGTTAAACTCAGAGTATGGTGCTCATAAACTCAGAGTATGGTGGTTAAACTTATGGTGGTTAAACTCAGAGTATGGTGGTTAAACTCAGAGTATGGTGCTCATAAACTCAGAGTATGGTGGTTAAACTTATGGTGGTTAAACTCAGAGTATGGTGGTTAAACTCAGAGTATGGTGGTTAAACTCAGAGTATGGTAGTTAAACTTATGGTGGTTAAACTCAGAGTATGGTGGTTAAACTCAGAGTATGGCGGTTAAACTCAGAGTATAGCGGTTAAACTCAGAGTATGGTGGTTAAACTGAGTATGGTGGTTAAACTGAGTATGGTGGTTAAACTCAGAGTATGGTGGTTAAACTCAGAGTATGGTGGTTAAACTCAGAGTATGACGGTTTAACTCAGAGTATGGTGCTCATAAACTCAGAGTATGGCGGTTAATCTCAGAGTTTGGTGGTTAAACTCAGAGTATGGTGGTTAAACTCAGAGTATGGCGGTGAAACTCAGAGTATGCTGGTTAAACTCAGAGTATGCTGGTTAAACTCAGAGTATGCTGGTTAAACTCAGAGTATGGTGGTTAAACTCAGAGTATGCTGGTTAAACTCAGAGTATGGTGGTTAAACTCAGAGTATGGCGGTTAAAAAAGCAGCTTGTTGTTTGAGCAGAGTTCAGCTTTTCCCTGTTTCTTTGCAGCAATGCCCTCTGGGTAAATAACCCAGTTCTGCCAACACAGTGGTGTCACTCAGTCGAGTGGAGAGGCTGCACTTTTCGCTCTGTCTGTCTGAGCAGTTTCTCACAAATCAATGAGCGAATCAACCAACCAGGCGGCGGCAGCGAGTCAGTCCGTTAGTGTATCAGTCAGTTAATGAACTCGCCACCGCGGCTGATGGAGGCTGATGGAGGCTGATGGAGGCCTCGTCAGCTAATGGGTGTAAGCCAGTCGATGAGCCAGTCAGCTGCTCCATCTCGCAGGCGGGAAGGCGGCGGCGGCGAGTGCATCCAAGATGGCAGCCAGTCAACCAGTGAGGCTTCCAGTTGGTCGGCCAGTCAGTCAGTCAGTCAACAAGAGGGCGAGATTATCTGGAGCATGTGATGAATGTGTTTACACCTCTCTCTCTCTCTCTCTCTCTCTCTCTCTCTCTGCTGTGAGGCTGTTCCTCCACCTGAGTGCCCCCCCCCCTCGGTCTGACTCACTCTTTCACTTTCTCCTCTGAGAGTGTGTGACTGTGTTCACTAAACGTCTGGACTCTCCCTCCCTCTCTCTCCTTCTCTCTCTCTTTTTTTCTTCTCGCAGCTGAAAGTCGGTTACTCCACATCAGCGTGTGACTCACAGATTCATTGATCTGCTGATTCATTCACTGGCGGCTCCAAAGGTGTTACAACCACGTTTAAAGGAGAAGTCCGCTCAATTATTACCACCCAAACATCCAAACTGTGAATTCAAACTCAAACTCTTCAGACTGTGACGCTGAGAAACAAAAAAAACCCCCAAAATCTTCTCTCCCTCTCAGAGCCTCCTGTTGTAGATATTTCAGAATTTGTTGTTTTTTCTTTGAGGAAACTGTTGGAGCCATTTGTTTTGTTTTGTTTTGTCTTGGTGTCACAGCAGGCAGCTTGAGTTTGTGTTCACGTTTCAAGATAAATAGAAGAAAACAAAATTAGCAGCCGAAGCACAAACTTTTTGACCGTCGTTGTCGTTGTTTACTTTTGCTTTTGTTTCCCCGTTTTCACATGAGTGATTGTTGCTGTGTAGCTGCACTTAAACTGTTTGCATTTACGCCAGGAAACAAGTATATGAAATATGCACCTTTCACATTTGTGCAGCTTAACCTTGGAATAGATTCCAGTACTTAACTGTACACACAGCTCTGGAAAAAATAAGAGACCACTGCAAATTTTTCAGTTTTGTTTTGTTTGAGTAAAATGAGCATTTTTGTTCTATCATATAAAAACTACTGACAATATTACTCCCAAATTCCAAATACTGTCATTTAGAGCAGGGGTTCCTGAACTTTTCCACCCATGACCCCCAAAATGGCAGCGTTAGAAAAAACAAACAACCCCCCCCCCCAAAGGAAACTTAATTTAACTGATCAGTAGAAAATTCACCGACTAATGTGCACTTTTCTGGGTTCACTGTATCAAACTTCAACAAAGAAATGTGAAAAACAGATCAAACATTTTCTGTTTGCACAATTTTATATTATCTTTAAACCCTATTTTTGCTTTTGTTCTTACAATAATGGATAAAATGTGGAATTGTTCATAGTTTTCGATTTTGGGACACATTCCACGACCCCCTATCAATGTCTCGCAAACCCCCAAAGGGTCCAGACCCCAACTTTGGAAACCACTGATTTAGATCATTGGTTCCCAAATAGTACTTCATGACTATTTTCCAAGTTTTATCCCAAATTTCTGGCCAGTCATTGTCGCTTTTTGGCCATTTTAGTCACTTTCCATTCTTTTTTTTGCCACTTTTGTCTTATTTCCAAGTTTTCTCCCTATTTTCTTGCCAGTTTTTGGAGCTTTTTGGCAATTTCTGCCACCTTAAGCAATTTTTTTTATTGCTCCTCTTTGCTGTTTTTGCCTCTTTTCTCCACTTGTGTAGTTTTTTTTTTTGTAAAGGTAGTTTTTAACAGTTTGTCTCTTTGGTTGAGTAACTCTGGTGTAGAACAGAAAACATCTGCTGAAAAAACTTAAGCTGATATATTCAAATATTTCAGGTTATAGAAATATTTCACTGTGATTAGACTATTACAACAGGACAGATCGTGGTAAATCAGCCTCTCACTGCAAATAAAAGCCTGACTCGTGTAGATAGTCCGGTGTAATGAAGTGTTTACATCCGTCTTAGAGACTCTCTCCTGTTCTTCTCTGACTCTAACTCCACCTGAGAGTAACGCTGTGTTTCTGCTCCTGTGCAGAGGTGGAGGTGTTGGTTTGGATTTTCTGTTAATGTTGATGACTGACAGTGAGCTCTGATCAATTAACCCCACTTTACACATCCTGTTTTATTATGATGCTTTTGTTTTTCTGAAAAATGCTCAGTTTTCTCTAAACCCAGAGTCATATTGTATCGTATTGATATCTAGATTTCTTGCATTACTATCGAGAAATGAAATTTAGTCCATATCGTTCAGCCCTAATTCTCATGAAGTTGCTCCGTCTGATTCTCCTTTTGTCTCAGAATCAGAAACTTCAGCAAAGGTTTTATAACCCAGAGGATTTTCTTTTTGGCCTTTTTTGGAAAAAAGCTGTGCTGTTCTCTCTTTGTGCTGTGTGTTTCTTTGTGAGTTTCCTTAAATGACTGAGTGAAATTACCATAACAACCACATTTTGGTTGAAAGAGAAACATCTAAGCTTCCAGAAACCGCTAGAATTTTTCTGATTGTGCAAAACGATTAGGAACAACTGTCATTAGGAGTGCACTTGTTCGTACCTCTTGGCTTCGTGTTAAGTTTTACGTTTGTCCATGACAAGTTCAGATGATACTGAAAGTGTCTGATAAGATCATGGAAAGACTTTCTGCAGAGTTTAGCTCAAAAAAGTAGTTTTATTCAAGCTGTGACTCCACTTTTTGGACAAGGGAGCTACAAAAGCTGCAGTTCCTCAAATGTCCACTTGAGGCTGCCTCCAAAAGTCACTGAAATCCTTTTTCCACCCAAAGACGACCTCAAAAAATTCTGATTAATGCAGGAATGTAGTGTGCATGTGAACGTAGTCATTGACAGGAAGTTAGAGCGAAACATGACGCTGACCCAGAAAACGACCTTCCTGCAAATTAGACGCAACTTTTTGACATTTTCAGCGTGAGGGTGAAATAACCCGTCTGAGCTGGAGGAGACGGTGACGGCGTTTAAACTCTCAGCCTGAACGTGGAGCTGAATATTGATGCAGGTTTTTAGGATGTGGAAGCTTTTTGCTGCACCTTCTGAGTCATTTGAGTCAAAGAGGGAAACTTTGAGTCCTGCTGCAGATTTAGAGGCTGATGAGGAAACATCAGAATGTCGTTGCTTTTCCCGCTGAGACGCTTTATTTGGTTTGACTTCATTCCTCATTCACAGCACAGTCTAGACCAGACTAATTGAGTGTCTATGTCGCTGATTCAGACTATTAACCATCTGTGCCCCCCCCTCTTTCTCACCCCTCTCACCCCCATTACCTCCCGTCCTCTCCGTCTCTCTGCAGGAGTTTGGAGGACTAGTAGGATGCTGAGTACCTTTCCTCCTCGCCACTGTTCTCCACCCTGCTCTCCATGACCTGAGAGCGCCATCGCAGCGGGAGGAACGACACACCTGAGAGAGAGAGAGAGAGAGAGAGAGAGGAAGAGAGAGAGGAGGGCAGAAGGCCAGGGAAGGAAGGAAGGAAGACACTTTTTTTTTGTTCTTGTTCTTTGTTTTTTCCAAAATGGCGGCGACGGAGGCCAACGCGGCGCCGGTGGTCCAGGAAGACGGTAAAACCCCCGAAAGCAAGCCGGCGGAGGCGGAGCAACCGACTAAAAACGCCAACGCAAACTCAGAGACTGTCAACAGCGAGGTGGTGGACAAAGACGGCACGGCGGTCAACAGCGAAGTCGTGGAAAACAAAGAGACTGTGAATAACGACACAGCCGCGGGCGCCGAGGAGGCGGAAGCAGCGGAGAGCGGGGACGCCGCGGCCGCGCAGAGCTCAGAGAACGCCTCCTCCGCCGAGCCCAAGACCTCCTTCTTGGACTCCTTCCTCAACAAGAGCGGCCTGGGCAAAGTGATGGGAGGGAGGAAGAAGAAGGAGCAGAGTTCGACGGCCGCCGACGAAACCGCCGCCGCCGAAGGAGGCGAGAAGGAGGGAGAGAAGGGAGCGGAGGAGGCCGCGGCGGCTGATGGAGGAGCGGAAGGTGGAGCGGAAGGAGAGGCGGCGATCGAGAAAGCCCCAGAGAACGGCGAGAAGGAGGAGGAGAAGAAGAGCAAACCCGCAGAGGCCAAATCCACGGTGCGAGACCTGATCAGGAAGCCCGTGGCGAGGATCTTCTCCCACCGCAGCACCGACAAGAAGGACGGCGCCGAACCCCAGAAACCCGTCAAGGTGCGGTCCAAGTCCCTCGACCGGCTGGAAGACGCCGAAGCACTTAACACCACCGCCGACTCCACCATCGAGGAGGGAGGAGCGGCGGGAGGCGCAGACGGAGGAGCGGAGGGCGGCGCGGACGGCGAACAGAAAGCCTCGTCCTCCTCGGCGACCACCAAGCATATGAAGCGCTGGCACTCATTCAAGAAGCTCATGGCTCAGAAGGCGCACAAGAAGAGCGCGGGAGGAGAGGACGGCAAAGAGGACGGAGCAGACGGCGAGGGAGGCGGAGACTCCTCCACGTTGGACTCCAAGGAGTCGGGGCAGAAGCGGTGGAAGCTGAAACGCTCCTGGACGTTCCAGGGCCTGAAGAGGGACCCGTCCATGGTCGGCATCAGCGGCAAAGCCAAGGACAAAGACGCCGCCGACAAGCCGACAGAGGAGGGGGCCGCCGGCGTGGAGGAGGGGGAGGAGGCCAAACCGGACGGAGGAGCAGAGGAGGCCAAGGAGGAGGGAGGGGAGGAGAAGGCAGAAGGAGGGGAAGAGGAGAAGGCGGCGGCGGCTGGAGGCGGCACGGTGACGCAACACGCCAACGAGATCTGGACTTCCTTCAAGAAACGAGTCATTCCAAAGTCCAAACGCGCCAACACGGAGTGCGCCCCCAGCGCGGAGGACGACGCCGCGGCGGCTACGACCTCGGGTAAGAGCAAGTTCATCTCAATTATCCAAAATATTAACGACTTTCTACTCCACAGCAGAAACAGACGAAGAGATTTACATAAATAATCAAACCTTTAACTCTTCAACACCTGAGCCTCAAAACACCTGCAAAGACTATTTTACTTTGACGGTCAAAAAATGTCCTGAGAGTAAGAGCTTAAGCCCATTTTTATCTGGAAAACTTATTTCAATATCTGGGACTTATTTCCAACACTTTAAACTGAAGAAAAACACAAATAGAGAATTGCATGTTTGAGATTAAGCGAAGAAAAAAATACCAAAATCAAACAGAGCAAACGCATTTTACACAATAAACTGAAAATTTGGACATTAACAAACACATGTACCATAACATTTATGAGAGTTTTTCTCTACTTTTGTAAATAAAAGAGGTTTCTAACAGCATCATCAGATCCTCCATCACCTCACAGCTTCTCCTTCTTCAAGCACAAAAGTCACTTGAGGATGTTTTCTCCTCATCATGAGACAAAAGCTGAAACTGAAAGTAGAAGAGGAAGATTTTCAGCTGTTCACAATCACTGAACAAAACAAAAAAGGCGTGGAACATTATTTTATAAAGGTTAGAAACAAAACAAGCCTCAAATCAGGCTCAAACAGCATAAAGAAAACTGGAAACCGCATAAAAAATGCACACGGTTACTATGTATTATCACTACTAAAATACACACATATTGTACATATAAGCCTCAGTACACTGTTCTTAAAAAGTCACCACACAATACAAGTGTCAAACTACACAAACAATCAGGTCTATGAAGTAAAAACTAAACAGAGCGAGAGCTTCATTTATCCTAAAATTCATCAATCTTACATTTCCTTTTCTCTCATGAAGTTGCTCCGTCTGATTCTCCTTTTGTCTCAGAATCAGAAACTTCAGCAAAGGTTTTATAACCCGGAGGATTTTCTTTTTGGCCTTTTTTTTGGAAAGAAGCTGTGCTGTTTTCTCATTGTGCTGTGTTTTTCTTTGTGAGTTTCCTTAAATGACTGAGTGAAATTACCATAACAACCACATTTTGGCTGAAAGAGAAACATCTAAGCTTCCAGAAACCGCTAGAATTTTTCTGATTGTGCAAAACAATTGGGAGCAACTGTCATTAGGAGTGCACTTGTTCGTACGTCTTGGCTTCGTGTTAAGTTTTACGTTTGTCCATGACAAGTTCAGATGATACTGAAAGTGTCTGATAAGATCATGGAAAGACTTTCTGCAGCACTGTTGCCAACTCAGCGACTTTCTCGCTAAATCTGGCAACTTTCCAGACCCCTTGGCGACTTTTTTATGTGAAAAGCGACAAATCTAGCGACTTTTTCTGGCGTCATAGGCGACTTTTCTGGTGTTTAGCGACTGACGTGAAAGCGTGTATCATTCTGTAGTCACCATTATCAACGAGCAGCGGGTTCTGCCGTGAACTCCTCCCTCGTCTGAAAGCATTCGCAGGCGGTCGGTCTCGACTCTCGCAGCAGTCGCAGCTGCAGTCAGAGGAGAGGAGACTGCGCGTGCGCTAAGCTGCCGCTGGTTTTCAGCGCTGGAAGCAGAGACGAAAGTAGTACACAGGTACACAGGACCAGGAAGATATTAGAGCGGCTGCTGCTTTAAAGCGCTCGTTCAAAACCAGTCACAGCCGCACGCTGGGTCGGGAAATAAATTCACTAGAAATATGAAGTCTTGAAAACTACCTTGACTTTTAAAAAATCCCTTCCAAATTCCAAATTGTTCCTAAAAGAGCCCATAGTCTCCTCTGCGCCCAACGTTCAAAATGATAAAAAATATCTTATCCTCTCTAAACAATATGAATAAAAATGGGAAGAAACTCAGTAAAACAGTCATTTTTTGGTCTTATAATGCAGAGAAACATCAGCTCTTTTTTCTCAAAAGACACTGAAAATGAGTTAGAAATTTAAAAAAATAAACATTAAAATTTTAAACAAGCTGAGAGAGACAGAGATAATTATAAAAGCCACTTTCTGCTGGTTAAAAATATANCTCCTCCCTCGTCTGAAAGCATTCGCAGGCGGTCGGTCTCGACTCTCGCAGCAGTCGCAGCTGCAGTCAGAGGAGAGGAGACTGCGCGTGCGCTAAGCTGCCGCTGGTTTTCAGCGCTGGAAGCAGAGACGAAAGTAGTACACAGGTACACAGGACCAGGAAGATATTAGAGCGGCTGCTGCTTTAAAGCGCTCGTTCAAAACCAGTCACAGCCGCACGCTGGGTGGGGAAATAAATTCACTAGAAATATGAAGTCTTGAAAACTACCTTGACCTTTAAAAAATCCCGTCCAAATTCCAAATTGTTCCTAAAAGAGCCCATAGTCTCCTCTGCGCCCAACGTTCAAAATGATAAAAAAAATATCTTATCCTCTCTAAACAATATGAATAAAAATGGGAAGAAACTCAGTAAAACAGTCATTTTTTGGTCTTATAATGCAGAGAAACATCAGCTCTTTTTTCTCAAAAGACACTGAAAATGAGTTAGAAATGTAAAAAATAAACATTAAAATTTTAAACAAGCTGAGAGAGACAGAGATAATTATAAAAGTCACTTTCTGCTGGTTAAAAATATAGAAAATTAAAAACAGGATTTAATTTTTTTTTTCCATATTAAGACAAGACTTTATAATAATATAATAATAATATACTAATATAATCTTGACTTGTAGATCTAATTTGTAAACCCAAACATTTAGGACGTTTATTATTCACTTTTTGTCTCTTCCAGGACATTATTCCTTTCTCCTACAGAGTTCCTTACAATAACATTACAATGCCAGATTATGCAAATTAGGCGATGACGTCATCTAGCGACTTTTGGGACAGCCAATAGCTACTTTCCTCACTGAGGAGTTGGCAACACTGTTCTGCAGAGATTTAGCTCAAAAAGTAGTTTTATTCAAGCTGTGACTCCACTTTTTGGACAAGGGAGCTACAAAAGCTGCAGTTCCTCAAATGTCCACTTGAGGCTGCCTCCAAAAGTCACTGAAATCCTTTTTCCACCCAAAGACGACCTCAAAAAATATCAGTTCTGGTCGTCATGGATCATAAAGACGTGGATTTCGTTGGTGTTTCAGTGTGACTTGTGTTTTTATAACCGTTTTCTGCAGCCAGGCCTGTTTGTTGTGATTGGAGCGAAGTAAAGACTCCTCTGGAATCAGATTTGTCTTTCTAACCCTTTGGAAATATTCCAGAACTTTCTGTAACTGAAGCCAAAATGTGTAAAATGAACCCCAAAGGTTTAAGAAAGAACTTCAGTCTGTTTTTATGTAACAGGAGGCGTCAGACGTTCACTCTCAGGACAAAACTTCCACATGTCCTGAAGAGTCGATAAGGTTTAAAAACAGAAACGTGTTTTATAAAACGTAGCGTCTCCCCAGAGTTGAACACGGAGAGCGTTGAAATATTCAGAGCGGCGGCCTGACAGCGCCTTCACACTCCTTCCATGTCTGTCCTTGTCCGGCGGCGAGCGCAGACAGGAGTTAGTGGCTCGCTAACTCTGGGGGAGGTAATGTAATTGAACATTCTCCCAAATAAAATATTCAACGTCTGATGTGAAATTCAAATCTCTCTGCGGCTTCAGTCAACAGCAAAGACTAAATTTAGCTCGCTCTGTTCGCGCTGGCGGAGGAAGAAAAAGGGGAGAAAAACACACAGCCCACGGCTCTTTGAGTTTCACTTTCAACAGAGGAAACTCAGGACGGTAAAACACACACACGGCTTCAACCTCCACCTGTGACTAACTCTGTTTACTTAAAGAACAACCGTCAGAAACAGGTGGAGGTTTAACTCTTTACGTTTATGGGTCAATGAGGTGACGTCCCCTTTTTTTGTGTCAGTGTGCAATATTTCCTTCCATCATGAATTGAGTATTTCATCACATGTATTTCTTTATTCTATGAAACCTGTGTTATTTGAACACATCTTTAAACTATTAAAATATAACATGTTTTTTTGTGTTTTGGTTCCTCAAACCCCCAAAATGTCTCCACCACGTTGGCAGGACTGTTCATAGGTGTCATTAATTTGAGATTTTTTTGAATGTCAGTTATTGTAAATGGAAATTAAAAATACAGTGGCATTATTTTATGCTTGAACCTTTTTAAATAAAACATTCTTTGCAAATAAAAAGAATTTTAAAGCTGTTGAGAAATGTAAAAAACTTTTGTCCCGTAATTTCACCTTGTCAAATGTCAGGGTGGTGCAACCGTAACATTAGACTTTTATTTTAAAGTGAAGAGAATAAAACAGGAAACAGGAAACTGCATCAGCCAGAGGAGCCCAAATGACATTTGTGACCAAGTGGAAAAGTTTGTAGATTTCTCTGAAATACTGATAAAAAAGGTTTTTTCACTTCATTGGTGACTGGAACAATTTCCATGTCAGGTGGTACAACCAATGTAATAATGTGAAATGTTATTTTAACATCAAATTATTTATCTTATTCACAAATAAAAGAAATGAAACACACAAAATGAAAATGTATGAGTCACTACAGACACTTGAGAGATACTTGCCAATAATTTCACACAGAAAAAATAACAGGAACATATAAATATATTTTCATATATTTGGTTGCACCACCTGACATTTTTGGGTGCTCAAATTAAAAATACTAAAAAATAATGAACCTAAAAACTTTGAAATGTTGGTCAACTACTGAAATCTGTTAGAAAACATCCATTTTCATCCAAATCCATTTTCAAAGAACTTTTTAAAAATACATTTTTTGACCCTCTTTTTGTCATTGACCCATTTATAATTTAAAGGAAATGTCACAGAAAACAGATGAACTTCCTCCTGTTTGAGTGGACGGAGGCTCAAACTCTTCAATCATTGTTTTACTTTAGCCGCGTTAAAGACGCTAAAAGGTTCTTTAAAACAGGCTGTAAAGGAAACTAACAGCTGTAAGCAGAAAGTCGACAAAACCAGACAGAAAAATAAAATTTGTTTTCACTGGGAAAAAAAACAACAGAATTCTGAGACAAAAGTCAGAATCCTACGAAAGAGGATTAGGGCCACTGAAAACTTTTAAAAAAGAAGTTCAAAATATTTTCTCTCTCTTTTTTTTAATATATAGTTAATTCTGGTTCTAAAGTAAGAATTCTGAGAGGAGGATAAGGGAAAATGAAAGACAAAAAAAGGTCCAAGGACAATATTTTCTATTAATACTTCTGAGATTAAATTCAAAATTATGAGAAAAAAGTCAGAATTTGGAAAGAAGGAAACTCAGACGTCAAACGCAGCCATAGTTCATCGCTGATATCTGTGACATCACTCCTGTTTGTTCGTCCGTCTCTGAGTTTTTCTGACCTTTAACCGTCTCTGTCTCCAGGTGAAGAAGGCGCCGCAGAGGAGGGCAAAGACGCCAAGTCCGCCAAGGCCAAGCGCTCGCATTTCGGCCGCGCCGTTTCCCTGAAGAACTTCATCCTGAGGAAGGGCAAGTCCACCAGCGTGGACATGGGCGAGGGCGCCAAGGAGGAGGAGGAGGAGGCCACGGAGGCAGCGGAGGCCGCCGAGGGAGTAGAAACGGCCGAGGAGGCCAGCGCCGAAGGTGACGCCGCCAACAAGGAGAGCAACGACAAAGACGCGGCGCCTGAGAAGACGGCGGAGGAGGCGGCGAGCGGGGAAGAGGTGGCGAAGGAGGCGAAGGAGTCGGATAAGACGCCGGCGGATGCTCCGGTGACCAACGGGGAGAACGGCTGCTCCAACGGCACGGGGGAGGAGCACGCCACACACAATCACCAGGACGAGGAGAAGACAACGGGCGGCAGCCCCGTGAAGAAGAGCAAGGAGGCGGGAGGGACGAAAGACGAGGCCAACGCTAAGATCATCAACGCCACGGCGGCTGTGAACAGCGGTGAGTTACAGCACGCCGACCCGGACTCTGACCTGCCACAAAACAGCAACAAAGACGGAAAAACTAACAACAGACCAGGCGCTAAACAAGCACCAGCGCTAACACACCTTAGCACCACGCTAACAGAGCGCCAGATAGCTTTAGCCGTTAGCAGGGAGGAGGAGGAGGAGGAGGGGCAGAGAGAGGAGGCGGGGTCTCCGCTGAATGGAGGTTATAACAAAGGGGCGGAGTCATACGACCAGGGAGAGGAGGAGGAGGAGGAGATGAGGAAGAGGGATTTACGGGAGGCGGCGGTGGCCATCGTTCAGAACGTGATGTCAGCGGCAACCGACCAATTAGAGCGGGAGCTGTGCGTCGACAACGGGCTGAACGGCTGTTACGACGCCGACATGCGCTACTAGAAACGCACGCACGTTCATGCACAAACAAACAAACAAACGCGAGAAAAACGCGAAAGTGCCAAATGTTACAAACTAGCACAAGCTACAAACGCACGCAAACACACGCTAAAACGCGCTAAAACGCACTAAGACGCGCTAACACCCTCGGAAAAGTTTGGTCTATATTTGTAAAACGATTCAGAGACGAGTGAGATCATCGACTTCAAACATCTCACGTGTTTGTTACTTAAAGAGACGAATGTGGTTAGCTTAGCTTAGCATAAAGACTGGAGTCAAAATCATGGAAAATAAGTTTTTTTTTTTTTTAGATGGATATAAAAAATTATTAGATGAAAATGTTGAATTTAGTTTTAAAATTCAAATTTATGTGTTAAAAATGAAATTCTGAGATAACTAAAAATTTTTAAATAAAGTCAAATTTTCAAGATAATTTTCTCATAGAAGCAGAAAAAAGAGTCAAAATTTTGAGAGAATGAAGTCAAAACTATGAAAAAGCAAAGTCAACATTTTGAAAAAAGTCAATAGTTTGAGATGGAAGTTACAAATAAAAATATAAAAATGTGGAAATTTGGGAGAAAATGTGAAATTTATAACAGAAAATTTCAAAATTTTTTGTTTTAAAATTCAAATTTATGTGTTAAAAATGAAATTCTGAGATAACCAAAAATGTTTAAATAAAGTCAAATTTTCAAGATGATTTTCTCATAGAAGCAGAAATTTGAAAAAAAAAAAAAGTCAAAATTTTGAGATAATGAAGTCAAAACTATGAAAAAGAAAAGTCAACATTTTGAAAAAAGTAAATAGTTTTAGATGGAAGTTACAAATAAAAATATAAAAATTTGGAAATGTGGGATAAAATGTGAAAATTTTAACAGAAAATGTTAAAATTTTGAGTTTTAAAATTCAAATTTTTATGTTAAAAATAAAATTCTGAGATAACTAAAAATGTTTAAATAAAGTCAAATTTTCAAGATGATTTTCTCATGGAAGCAGACATTTGAAAAAAAAACAAAAAAGTCAAAACTACGAAAAAGAAAAGTCAACATTTTGTGAAAAGTCAATAGTTTTAGATGGAAGTTACAAATAAAAATATAAAAATGTGGAAATTTTGGGATAAAATGTGAAAATTAAGAGGAAAAATGAATGTAAAAAATAAATCACAAAATTAATACATAAATTTAATTGATTGATAGTGATATGAAATTTTGAAAAAAAATGTTACAATATCGGGATGCATTCATAAAAATCCCCCAAAAATTCACAAAAATTCTGAAATGTTAAATAATGAAAAATGTCAGACAACTTTTGAGATAAAATGACAAATTTATGAGATAAGAAGATGAAATTCTGACATGAAAGTGAAAATTTTTAAGATAAATTCAGATTGAAGTTGTGTATGATGGTGTAACGTAACCTTTTCATTGATGAAAAATAAGTGCACACCTTTATAATATTACCTTTTTGTAATTATTTTGATCATCAATGTGTTATTTTAGTTATCAATTATAAAACTGAAGTCTATGAGCTGCCATTATATGTGAGTAATATCGGCATATTCTATTTTTAAAGCTTATTTAACATAATTAGGATGATTTTTCCGCTGATAATATTCTTAAAAAGTGATGATAGTTAATTTCCTGAAGCTGCTTGTGTCTTTATGCTGAGCTAAGCTGAAAACGTTGGTATATATTTTGGATTACAGACTCACAGAAACATTTTTATGCAGAAACATTTATACATAGGCATGTTTACTTCCCTGAGAGGATGCATGACAGAAATATTCCTCAGTTCTTCCTGAATCCCTTTAAAGAAACTGTTGTTGTGTTTGTTTTATTAATGTTTGTTCACAAGACAAAGAGGGAGATAAAACGAGAAGAGAGAGAGAGAGAAGTCTTCCATTTCTTCTTTTATGAAAATGTCAAGTTCAGGATGATTAAACTCAGCTAAAACTAACGGCACAAAAATGTAAATATCCAATCACACGACGGCGCCGGTCAGAGGGCGAGGGAAGCCTGATGAGACTCCAGTTTGATTAAAGAGGGACCTGTTTCTTCCCATGATGCTTTTCTGCAGCTCTTTCCCTCCAAAGCTTCTTTTTTTTTCAGTCTTTGTCGCTGCTGGACGCTGAACAGGAGGAGGTGAAGCCTCTGAACCAGGAGCTGATCTTTTCCCTCCTCCATTATTTATCCTTTCCCAGCATCCTCGCTGTCCGGCGTCCCGCCTCGCTTTGATCCACAAGCTGACCCGTAGATGTTTGAGGGGGGGGGGGGAGACACAAACCTGCTGATGCTTTAATATTTTACACAAACTGAAGCTGGAACAGGTGCTAATATTATCTCAGAGTTAAAAACAAACCAGCAGCTGTTTAAAAAGCACATCAGACCTAAAATGGTTTGTTACAAGATGAAACGTTACGATATATTATGATTATATTATGAGATAAGAAACAGCTTCAGCTTTGTTACCTGCATCAGGAACAAACAGGTGACTTAGAAACCACTACGTCCATAATACAACCTGATTTAATGTGACACTTTAACCCTGTGGTGCATAGTGGTCACTACAGTAAACACCTATTTAAAACTTATTTACTCCTAAATTCAATGGTTCATGTGGTGGAAATTCATATCAGTCTGTGTCAGGATATTTTTATTCTTCTTAGGGCCTGAATAAATGTTTTCAATTCTTTTTCCAAACATATATATTAAAAAAAAAAGTTATAGACAAACATTTGAGGGTAAAACAGAGTAAGAACTATAAATTATTCAGTGTTGAAATGGATGGTAGAGAGTCAAAATGTTTCGCAAAGCATTAAAAAAAGATTATTCATGAAATTACCAAAAAGAAAAAGAAAGGAATTCAAACAAAAAAATAGTTATGTTTTTATTAATTTCACTCTTTTTTATGTTGAATTTTCTGTTACAAATATTTGAAGAAAAAAAATTGGAAACTTTTTTTCATGCCTTAAGACAAATAAAAACACTCAAAGGAAAAATCCAGACACTGACTTTCATAATTCATGCATCAGAGGGTTAAAACAACCGTTCTCAATCATTTTGGAAAATTCTAACCAATAATAATTCACAAAATTTCTTTCAGGGTTGTTTCAGTTGTTCCATTATTTTTCCTAAATTTGTTGCATCAGTTAAGTTTGTATAATCTTAACTTCAGTGTTTTACCTGAACGAGTTCAATGAGCGGTTGTTCATATTTTGCACTGCAGATACTGAAATCTATGGAGCCCCCTAAGGGTCAGAATGGATCCAGAAAAGTCAGAAAGATAGAGATTCAATATGATAATATAAAATGATCAATAACTCGTCATTAGAGCATTTCAGAAACAACACCGACACGTCTCTGCAGTCACAGCAATGTTGACTGAGCTACAACTGTAATTTTCTTAAAATGAGTCGTTGCTTTGAGCTGGGAAACCTGCATTGGCTGCAACTCAGAGGCAGCTGGTGCTGAGACGTTCAAAGACTGTCTGTAAATTGCAACATGGAAACAAACACGAAAAGGTGTTGCGAGGGAACGCAATGGTGTCCCCCTCCAAAAAAAAACTCGCCGTCATTGGAAATCTAATGAAGTGTTTATGTCTTATTTTCAGTTAAAATAGTCTTTTTATTCTCAACATGAGCCACATTCAACTGATTAGTCCAGAAAAACATCAAAATGGAGTAAGAAAAAAGTGTCTTGTATTCAGACATTATTTGCGTTTCAAGACAAAACTCAGCGAGCAAATTTTCTCACACACTTTTTTCTCAGACCAAACCTTAATTCCAACTTTCATCACAAAATTCTGATTTTTTTTTTTAAGCCAGAATTCTCAGAGTTCTAACTGCAATGTAAAAATTCTAACTTAAATCCAAGATTTCTGTTTTTTCAACCCAGATTTATTAATTTAATCTCAAAATTCTATGTTTTTTCTCTGAGTTCTGAGTATAATTTCAGAATTCTGTTTTTTTAACCTTAGAAATCTAACCACACTTTCAGAATTCTAGCTTTTTTTGGAATTGGTTGTTTTTCTAAATGAATCAAAAATTGTTCCTTGAACCACTAAAATAATGAACAAACCAAAAAAAATTCTCAAAAAATTTTACAACTTCCTTCCCATGCTTAATTTCATTTATTTATTTTCCTTTGTATCTCATTGACATCTAATTGAACTTATCTACTTTTATTGCTCCTGTAACTTCTCCACTGATTGATGTGGTGAATTAATGACTGAAATGTTCTCATGGATTTATTTATGATAAAGTTAAACATTAGAAAAAAACCATCAGCTCCACTTCCTGAAACAGAAATCCAGAGTAGTATACGACTAAACAGGTCCAACAAAACAGTCACACTATAGACTACATGTGGAAGTAGGAGGTAGTAACTGTGAAAAAGAAAAGTCAACGTTTTTAAAAAAGTCAGTCGTTCTAGATGGAAGTTACAAATAAAAAGATAAAAATGTGGAAATTAAGAGGAAAAATGAATGTAAATAATAAATCACAAAATTAATACATAAATTTAATTGATAAATAGTGAAATGAAATTTTGAAAAAAATGTTACAATATCGAGATGCATTCATAAAAATCCCCCAAAAATTCACAAAAATTCTGAAATGTTAAATAATGAAAAATGTCAGACAACTTTTGAGATAAAATGACAAATTTATGAGATAAGAAGATGAAATTCTGACATGAAAGTGAAAATTTTTAAGATTAATTCAGATTGAAGTCTTGTATGATGGTGTAACGTAACCTTTTCATTGATGAAAAATAAGTGCACACCTTTATAATATTACCTTTTTGTAATTATTTTGATCATCAATGTGTTATTTTAGTTATTTTAAGTAAATCTGTTAAACATTTGTAGGTTTTAGTTTTAAAACTGAAGTCTATGAGCTGCCATTATATGTGAGTAATATCGGCATATTCTATTTTTAAAGCTTATTTAACATAATCAGGATGATTTTTCCGCTGATAATATTCTTAAAAAGTGATGATAGTTAATTTCCTGAAGCTGCTTGTGTCTTTATGCTGAGCTAAGCTGAAAACGTTGGTATATATTTTGGATTACAGACTCACAGAAACATTTTTATGCAGAAACATTCTGAAATGTTAAATAATGAAAAATGTCAGACAACTTTTGAGATAAAATGACAAATTTATGAGATAAGAAGATGAAATTCTGACCTGAAAGTGAAAATTTTTGTATGATGTCTTGTATGATGGTGTAACGTTACCTTTTCATCGATGAAAAATAAGTGCACACCTTTATAATATTACCTTTTTGTAATTATTTTGATCATCAATGTGTTATTTTAGTTATTTTTAGTGAATCTGTTAAACATTTGTAGGTTTTAGTTTTAAAACTGAAGTCTATGAGCTGCCATTATATGTGAGTAATATCGGCATATTCTATTTTTAAAGCTTATTTAACATAATCAGGATGATTTTTCCGCTGATAATATTCTTAAAAAGTGATGATAGTTAATTTCTTGCTTGTGTCTTTATGCTGAGCTAAGCTGAAAACTGTGGTATATATTTTGGATTACAGACTCACAGAAACATTTTTATGCAGAAACATTCTGAAATGTTAAATAATGAAAAATGTCAGACAACTTTTGAGATAAAATGACAAATTTATGAGATAAGAAGATGAAATTCTGACATGTAAGTGAAAATTTTTAAGATAAATTCAGATTCAAGTCTTGTATGATGGTGTAACATAACTTTTTCATTGATGAAAAATAAGTGCACACCTTTATAATATTACCTTTTTGTAATTATTTTGATCATCAATGTGTTATTTTAGTTATTTTTAGTAAATCTGTTAAACATTTGTAGGTTTAAAACTTATTAAAACGGATACTACTTCCACATGTAGTATGTTTGTTTCAAATATAACTGAAGCTGAGACAAGTTTTATGTAATTTCATGGTCATAAAAACAAGCACATAGTTGAACAGAGGGATCAAAGCGTCCTCCTAACTCGCCGCTCTGCTGCGTCCCGGTAACTCGCCGTGGCTCAGGTAGTTAGCTCTGTGTTTACCGACGAGGAGCAAAGAGGGTTTAACAGACATCAATAGAGCTGAGTCCATCAAGGGATTAACGGGTAAAATCAAAGTGTCACGGAGCCTCTTCAACAAGCCAGATTAACCAAACACCACCCGTCTCTCTCTCTCTCTCTCTCTCTGGGTGGGGGGGGCAGATAGACAGATGACACACTGGGGGGGTCAGGTCTGTGTTTTATTCTAGGGGAAATTTCCTCGCTGGGGTGAGATTGTGTTCATGTGCTGATCCTCTGAAATGTGAAGTTTGTTTATCACTCAGCTGTTCTCGTTCTCCTTGTTGTTGTTGTTGTTTACTTTGTGTCGTCCTTTAGAAATCAGCAGTTCTCAACCTTTTTGAGTCACGACCCCCTGATTTAACACGGTCTGATATCTGAGACCCCCCAAGATTTATTTATTTATTTAATTATCTTTCTAATTAAAGAAAACAAAAATCAACACGTACTAATTAAAACCTGAATGAATTAGTGGAGAGAAAAACAGAACATGTTTAACTTTGAACGTTTATGTTTACAAACCTAAAAAAAAACAAGTCAACATTTTCATTTTTCTGTTTTTGCGTTAGGATTTTTTAGGTGTTTATAAATCTTTTACTGTCAGTCAGACAGAAACACTGTACATTCAGTTCACACTGCAAAAACTGAAATCTAACCAAGTGTTTATGTCTCATTTTTAGTCTTTTAATTCTTAATATGAGCCACATTCAACTGACCAGTCTAGAAAAATGTCTTATTTTGAGTTTGTTAAAGAAAAATCTGCCAAATTTGCTCCTTAAGTGTCTTGAAATGTAAATAATATCTTAAAACTAATAATTATACAGATTTTATTTCAAAGAAGGGTGATGCCATCATCGTGTTACTATGAATATTAATGGACTTCTGTATAAAGTCTCACGTTTAACATGATGTGGCCCCTATGTTTTCTTTTATTTTATTTTTGCGTGTTGTTTTTGTTTAGACATGTTGCATTTGTCCTTTGGGAAACTAAGATTTGATTGAATAAATAGTGTAAAAAAAAACTAAAAAAAACTAATCATTATAATAATAAAACATTTTATTTAAAAGCGCCTTTAAAAGACACTTCACAACAAGAATAAAAGCAGAAATACACAGCCAAAATAGTTAAAACAACAAGCAAAGTTACAGAGATTGAAAAGAAAAAAATAGGAGTGAGATTAGACGGAAAATACAGTTTTAAACAGATTTGTTATTTTCCCCTACATTGGCAGAAATTTTTACTTGTTTCAAGCAATTCAGACATCATTTTTGTCTTTTAATAACTTGAAATAAGACTTTTTTCTGGACTGGTCAGTTGAATGTGGCTCATATTGAGAATAAAAAAACAGTTTTTACTGAAAATAAGACATAAACACGTAGATTTCAGTTTTTGCAGTGTAAAATAATAAAACCCTCTGATACATGAATTATTAAAGTCAGTATCAGGATTTTTCCCTTGAGTGCTTTTATTTGTCTTGAAGCATGAAAAAAAGTATTTGTAACTGAGCATTTAACTTAAAACAGTGTGAACTTAATGTAAATATGACTTATTTTTTTCTTTTTTTTCTGATTTCATGAATAATCTTTTTTTAATGCTTTGCGAAACATTTTAACTCTCTTCCATCCATTTTAGCACTGAATAATTTACATTTATTACCTCAAATGTTTGTCTATAACTTTTTTTAAAACATATATGTTTGGAAAAATAATTGAAAACATTTTTTCAGAAGAAGAATAAAAATATCCTGACACAGGTTAATATGAATTTCCACTCTAAATGTATGACCACAGGGTTAATGAACTCATGAACAAAACTGCAACAAACTTAGCTGTTATATCAAATTTTGGAAGAAAAAAGAAGCAGAAAACACTGCCTGAAATTTTGTAATTTTTTTTGAGTTAAATTTTTCCTAAATGCTTTGGCGACCCCGGGAAATCATCTGGCGACCCTCGTTGGGGTCACGACCCACAGGTTGAGAACAGCTGTACTAAACTAACCCAGTTAGAAACATCTGTACTAAACCACTAAACACACACATACAAACATGTAACCCTTTTTATATGACTGTTATTTCTTCTATTTATTCCTTT
>RPOG01003236.1:0-68699 GCA_008086565.1 Thalassoma bifasciatum
CCTACGTGATCTGAGTTCAGACCGGAGTAATCCAGGTCAGTTTCTATCTATGGCATGGCCTTTTCTAGTACGAAAGGACCGAAAAGGAAGGGCCAATGCTTGTGGTAAGCCTCTCCCCCACCTAGTGAAGACAACTAAAATAGGCAAAAGGGCATATCTCACTAGCCCAAGAGAATGGCACGTTTAGGTGGCAGAGCCCAGCAACTGCAAAAGGTCTAAGCCCTTTCAACAGAGGTTCAAGTCCTCTCCTTAATAATGATTAACACCATTATGACCCATATCATTAACCCTCTAGCCTACATCGTCCCCGTCCTACTAGCTGTAGCTTTCCTGACACTCCTTGAACGCAAAGTCTTAGGATACATGCAACTACGTAAGGGCCCTAATATCGTAGGGCCCTATGGCCTCCTCCAACCAATTGCGGACGGGGTAAAACTATTTATTAAAGAGCCCGTTCGACCATCTACGTCCTCCCCGGTCCTTTTTTTATTAGNTTCAACGATTAAAGTCCTACGTGATCTGAGTTCAGACCGGAGTAATCCAGGTCAGTTTCTATCTATGGCATGGCCTTTTCTAGTACGAAAGGACCGAAAAGGAAGGGCCAATGCTTGTGGTAAGCCTCTCCCCCACCTAGTGAAGACAACTAAAATAGGCAAAAGGGCATATCTCACTAGCCCAAGAGAATGGCACGTTTAGGTGGCAGAGCCCGGCAACTGCAAAAGGTCTAAGCCCTTTCAACAGAGGTTCAAGTCCTCTCCTTAATAATGATTAACACCATTATGACCCTTATCATTAACCCTCTAGCCTACATCGTCCCCGTCCTACTAGCTGTAGCTTTCCTGACACTCCTTGAACGCAAAGTCTTAGGATACATGCAACTACGTAAGGGCCCTAATATCGTAGGGCCCTATGGCCTCCTCCAACCAATTGCGGACGGGGTAAAACTATTTATTAAAGAGCCCGTTCGACCATCTACGTCCTCCCCGGTCCTTTTTTTATTAGCCCCCATACTAGCCCTCTCACTCGCCCTTATCCTCTGAATTCCTATACCACTTCCCTACCCAATTGCGGACATCAACCNAAGCCTCTCCCCCACCTAGTGAAGACAACTAAAATAGGCAAAAGGGCATATCTCACTAGCCCAAGAGAATGGCACGTTTAGGTGGCAGAGCCCGGCAACTGCAAAAGGTCTAAGCCCTTTCAACAGAGGTTCAAGTCCTCTCCTTAATAATGATTAACACCATTATGACCCATATCATTAACCCTCTAGCCTACATCGTCCCCGTCCTACTAGCTGTAGCTTTCCTGACACTCCTTGAACGCAAAGTCTTAGGATACATGCAACTACGTAAGGGCCCTAATATCGTAGGGCCATATGGCCTCCTCCAACCAATTGCGGACGGGGTAAAACTATTTATTAAAGAGCCCGTTCGACCATCTACGTCCTCCCCGGTCCTTTTTTTATTAGCCCCCATACTAGCCCTCTCACTCGCCCTTATCCTCTGAATTCCTATACCACTTCCCTACCCAATTGCGGACATCAACCTAAGCATCCTGTTTATCCTCGCCATTTCAAGCCTCGCAGTCTACTCCATTCTCGGCTCAGGCTGAGCATCAAATTCTAAGTACGCCCTAATTGGGGCGCTACGGGCCGTAGCCCAAACAATTTCTTATGAGGTAAGCCTCGGACTTATCCTNGTGGTAAGCCTCTCCCCCACCTAGTGAAGACAACTAAAATAGGCAAAAGGGCATATCTCACTAGCCCAAGAGAATGGCACGTTTAGGTGGCAGAGCCCGGCAACTGCAAAAGGTCTAAGCCCTTTCAACAGAGGTTCAAGTCCTCTCCTTAATAATGATTAACACCATTATGACCCATATCATTAACCCTCTAGCCTACATCGTCCCCGTCCTACTAGCTGTAGCTTTCCTGACACTCCTTGAACGCAAAGTCTTAGGATACATGCAACTACGTAAGGGCCCTAATATCGTAGGGCCCTATGGCCTCCTCCAACCAATTGCGGTCGGGGTAAAACTATTTATTAAAGAGCCCGTTCGACCATCTACGTCCTCCCCGGTCCTTTTTTTATTAGCCCCCATACTAGCCCTCTCACTCGCCCTTATCCTCTGAATTCCTATACCACTTCCCTACCCAATTGCGGACATCAACCTAAGCATCCTGTTTATCCTCGCCATTTCAAGCCTCGCAGTCTACTCCATTCTCGGCTCAGGCTGAGCATCAAATTCTAAGTACGCCCTAATTGGGGCGATACGGGCCGTAGCCCAAACAATTTCTTATGAGGTAAGCCTCGGACTTATCCTTCTCAGCGCTATCATTTTTACGGGCGGCTTTGCCCTCCAAACATTTAATACTGCACAAGAGGCCATCTGACTTATTATCCCTGCCTGACCTCTGGCAGCAATATGATATGTTTCCACCCTAGCCGAAACTAACCGTGCACCATTTGACCTGACGGAGGGAGAGTCCGAACTAGTCTCCGGCTTTAACGTAGAATATGCGGGTGGACCCTTTGCCCTATTTTTCCTAGCTGAATATGCAAATATTCTCCTGATAAATACCCTTTCCGCCACCCTATTTATCGGTGCCGCACACATCCCAACGCTCCCAGAGCTCACCGCAATTAACCTCATAACAAAAGCTGCTCTCCTTTCCCTTGTTTTTCTATGAGTTCGAGCCTCATACCCCCGATTTCGATACGACCAGCTTATGCACCTTATTTGAAAGAACTTTCTCCCCATTACCCTTGCCTTCGTTATTTGACACCTGGCACTTCCAATTGCTTTCGCTGGTCTTCCACCCCAGCTATAAGGGAGCTGTGCCTGAATTAAAGGGCCACTTTGATAGAGTGAAACATGGAGGTTAAATTCCTCCCATCTCCTTAGAAAGAAGGGACTTGAACCCTACCTGAAGAGATCAAAACTCTTAGTGCTTCCACTACACCACTTCCTAGTCGGGTCAGCTAAGCAAGCTTTTGGGCCCATACCCCAAACATGTTGGTTAAAGTCCATCCCTTACTAATGAACCCCTATATCTTAACCACCCTCCTGCTCGGCTTAGGCTTAGGAACAACCATCACCTTTGCAAGCTCCCACTGGCTCCTCGCATGAATAGGCCTAGAAATAAACACACTAGCGATTATTCCCCTAATAGCTCAACCCCACCACCCACGAGCAGTAGAAGCCACTACAAAATATTTCCTTACCCAAGCCGCAGCAGCGGCCATGCTTCTATTTGCCAGCACTACCAACGCCTGGTTGACGGGTCAGTGAGACATTTTACAAATGGCACACCCTGTCCCCCTAGCTATAGTCACCCTTGCCCTAGCCCTTAAAATTGGACTCGCCCCAGTCCACTCCTGACTTCCAGAGGTCCTTCAAGGACTAACCTTAACCACAGGACTAATCCTATCCACCTGACAAAAACTTGCACCCTTTGCACTCCTCCTCCAACTCCACCCATCCGACTCTACCCTTTTAGTGATACTAGGGATTGCCTCCACCCTCGTTGGAGGCTGGGGAGGCCTCAACCAGACCCAGCTGCGGAAAATCCTAGCCTACTCTTCAATTGCCCACCTTGGCTGAATGATACTCGTCCTGCAGTTCATACCCTCCCTGACTCTCCTGGCCCTACTGACATATTTCATCATAACATTCTCAACTTTCATTGCCTTCAAACTAAACAACTCAACGACCGTTAATATACTAGCTATTTCCTGGACCAAAGCCCCAGTCCTTACCTCACTCACCCCCCTCATTCTACTCTCCCTCGGAGGCCTCCCACCCCTCACTGGGTTTTTACCTAAATGACTAATCCTTCAAGAATTAATGAACCAAGACCTTNCAAACATTTAATACTGCACAAGAGGCCATCTGACTTATTATCCCTGCCTGACCTCTGGCAGCAATATGATATGTTTCCACCCTAGCCGAAACTAACCGTGCACCATTTGACCTGACGGAGGGAGAGTCCGAACTAGTCTCCGGCTTTAACGTAGAATATGCGGGTGGACCCTTTGCCCTATTTTTCCTAGCTGAATATGCAAATATTCTCCTGATAAATACCCTTTCCGCCACCCTATTTATCGGGGCCGCACACATCCCAACGCTCCCAGAGCTCACCGCAATTAACCTCATAACAAAAGCTGCTCTCCTTTCCCTTGTTTTTCTATGAGTTCGAGCCTCATACCCCCGATTTCGATACGACCAGCTTATGCACCTTATTTGAAAGAACTTTCTCCCCATTACCCTTGCCTTCGTTATTTGACACCTGGCACTTCCAATTGCTTTCGCTGGTCTTCCACCCCAGCTATAAGGGAGCTGTGCCTGAATTAAAGGGCCACTTTGATAGAGTGAAACATGGAGGTTAAATTCCTCCCATCTCCTTAGAAAGAAGGGACTTGAACCCTACCTGAAGAGATCAAAACTCTTAGTGCTTCCACTACACCACTTCCTAGTCGGGTCAGCTAAGCAAGCTTTTGGGCCCATACCCCAAACATGTTGGTTAAAGTCCATCCCTTACTAATGAACCCCTATATCTTAACCACCCTCCTGCTCGGCTTAGGCTTATGAACAACCATCACCTTTGCAAGCTCCCACTGGCTCCTCGCATGAATAGGCCTAGAAATAAACACACTAGCGATTATTCCCCTAATAGCTCAACCCCACCACCCACGAGCAGTAGAAGCCACTACAAAATATTTCCTTACCCAAGCCGCAGCAGCGGCCATGCTTCTATTTGCCAGCACTACCAACGCCTGGTTGACGGGTCAGTGAGACATTTTACAAATGGCACACCCTGTCCCCCTAGCTATAGTCACCCTTGCCCTAGCCCTTAAAATTGGACTCGCCCCAGTCCACTCCTGACTTCCAGAGGTCCTTCAAGGACTAACCTTAACCACAGGACTAATCCTATCCACCTGACAAAAACTTGCACCCTTTGCACTCCTCCTCCAACTCCACCCATCCGACTCTACCCTTTTAGTGATACTAGGGATTGCCTCCACCCTCGTTGGAGGCTGGGGAGGCCTCAACCAGACCCAGCTGCGGAAAATCCTAGCCTACTCTTCAATTGCCCACCTTGGCTGAATGATACTCGTACTGCAGTTCATACCCTCCCTGACTCTCCTGGCCCTACTGACATATTTCATCATAACATTCTCAACTTTCATTGCCTTCAAACTAAACAACTCAACGACCGTTAATATACTAGCTATTTCCTGGACCAAAGCCCCAGTCCTTACCTCACTCACCCCCCTCATTCTACTCTCCCTCGGAGGCCTCCCACCCCTCACTGGGTTTTTACCTAAATGACTAATCCTTCAAGAATTAATGAACCAAGACCTTGCGCCAACAGCCACTGTAGCAGCCATAAGCGCACTCCTTAGCCTGTANAACTCCACCCATCCGACTCTACCCTTTTAGTGATACTAGGGATTGCCTCCACCCTCGTTGGAGGCTGGGGAGGCCTCAACCAGACCCAGCTGCGGAAAATCCTAGCCTACTCTTCAATTGCCCACCTTGGCTGAATGATACTCGTCCTGCAGTTCATACCCTCCCTGACTCTCCTGGCCCTACTGACATATTTCATCATAACATTCTCAACTTTCATTGCCTTCAAACTAAACAACTCAACGACCGTTAATATACTAGCTATTTCCTGGACCAAAGCCCCAGTCCTTACCTCCCTCACCCCCCTCATTCTACTCTCCCTCGGAGGCCTCCCACCCCTCACTGGGTTTTTACCTAAATGACTAATCCTTCAAGAATTAATGAACCAAGACCTTGCGCCAACAGCCACTGTAGCAGCCATAAGCGCACTCCTTAGCCTGTACTTCTACCTCCGACTCTCATACGCCATGACACTAACCATGGCCCCAAACACCATCTCAGGCACGGCACCCTGACGCCTCCCTTCCACACAACTCACCCTTCCACTGGCAACCTCAGCAACAGCTACCATCTTACTCCTGCCACTAGCNACATATTTCATCATAACATTCTCAACTTTCATTGCCTTCAAACTAAACAACTCAACGACCGTTAATATACTAGCTATTTCCTGGACCAAAGCCCCAGTCCTTACCTCACTCACCCCCCTCATTCTACTCTCCCTCGGAGGCCTCCCACCCCTCACTGGGTTTTTACCTAAATGACTAATCCTTCAAGAATTAATGAACCAAGACCTTGCGCCAACAGCCACTGTAGCAGCCATAAGCGCACTCCTTAGCCTGTACTTCTACCTCCGACTCTCATACGCCATGACACTAACCACGGCCCCAAACACCATCTCAGGCACGGCACCCTGACGCCTCCCTTCCACACAACTCACCCTTCCACTGGCAACCTCAGCAACAGCTACCATCTTACTCCTGCCACTAGCCCCCGCTATTACAACATTAATTGCAATATAAGGGACTTAGGTTAGACAGACCCAGGGCCTTCAAAGCCCTAAGCGGGAGTTAGACCCTCCCAGACCCTGTATAAGGCTTGCGGGATATTACCCCACATCTTCTGCATGCAAAACAGACGCTTTAATTAAGCTAAAGCCTTTCTAGACAGGCAGGCCTCGATCCTACAAACTCTTAGTTAACAGCTAAGCGCTCAAACCAGCGAGCATCCGTCTACTTCTTACCCCGCCTATAAAGGCGGAAGGCGGGGTAAGAAAGCCCCGGCCGGCGCTAACCGGCTACTTCGGATTTGCAATCCGACGTGTAAAACACCTCAAGACTTGATAAGAAGAGGACTCAAACCTCTGTATGTGGAGCTACAATCCACCGCTTAACCCTCAGCCATCCTACCTGTGGCAACCACGCGTTGACTATNTCTCAGGCACGGCACCCTGACGCCTCCCTTCCACACAACTCACCCTTCCACTGGCAACCTCAGCAACAGCTACCATCTTACTCCTGCCACTAGCCCCCGCTATTACAACATTAATTGCAATATAAGGGACTTAGGTTAGACAGACCCAGGGCCTTCAAAGCCCTAAGCGGGAGTTAGACCCTCCCAGACCCTGTATAAGGCTTGCGGGATATTACCCCACATCTTCTGCATGCAAAACAGACACTTTAATTAAGCTAAAGCCTTTCTAGACAGGCAGGCCTCGATCCTACAATCTCTTAGTTAACAGCTAAGCGCTCAAACCAGCGAGCATCCGTCTACTTCTTACCCCGCCTATAAAGGCGGAAGGCGGGGTAAGAAAGCCCCGGCCGGCGCTAACCGGCTACTTCGGATTTGCAATCCGACGTGTAAAACACCTCAAGACTTGATAAGAAGAGGACTCAAACCTCTGTATGTGGAGCTACAATCCACCGCTTAACCCTCAGCCATCCTACCTGTGGCAACCACGCGTTGACTATTCTCAACTAACCATAAAGACATCGGCACCCTCTATCTTGTGTTCGGCGCATGAGCCGGGATAGTAGGGACAGCCCTAAGCCTGCTCATCCGAGCAGAGTTAAGCCAGCCCGGCGCCCTCCTTGGGGACGATCAGATTTATAACGTTATCGTTACAGCCCACGCATTCGTCATAATTTTCTTTATAGTAATACCAATTATGATTGGAGGCTTCGGAAACTGACTTATTCCCCTAATGATTGGGGCCCCTGACATGGCCTTCCCTCGGATGAACAATATAAGCTTCTGACTTCTTCCACCCTCATTCCTTCTTCTTCTCGCCTCCTCTGGCGTTGAGGCAGGGGCCGGAACTGGTTGGACAGTCTACCCACCCCTAGCAGGGAACCTTGCCCATGCTGGTGCATCCGTTGACCTTACTATTTTTTCACTTCACTTGGCAGGGATTTCATCAATTCTAGGTGCAATCAACTTCATCACAACCATTATTAATATGAAACCCCCAGCCATCTCCCAATATCAAACGCCTCTTTTCGTATGGGCTGTTCTCATTACGGCAGTCCTTCTCCTCCTCTCGCTCCCAGTCCTTGCCGCTGGTATTACAATGCTCTTAACAGACCGAAATCTTAACACCACTTTCTTCGACCCTGCTGGAGGGGGGGACCCAATTCTTTACCAACACCTGTTCTGGTTCTTTGGACACCCCGAAGTCTATATTCTTATTTTACCCGGGTTTGGTATAATTTCCCACATCGTTGCCTACTATTCGGGCAAAAAAGAACCCTTCGGGTACATAGGAATGGTTTGAGCTATGATAGCNACGCATATATAATCCCCACCCAAGACCTAACCCCTGGACAGTTCCGCCTTTTAGAAACAGACCATCGAATGGTTGTCCCAGTTGAATCCCCGATCCGCGTTCTCGTCTCTGCCGAAGATGTACTTCACTCCTGAGCAGTCCCAGCTCTAGGTGTAAAAATAGACGCCGTACCCGGCCGATTAAACCAAACAGCATTTATTGCATCCCGCCCTGGCGTATTCTATGGACAATGCTCTGAAATCTGTGGTGCAAACCACAGCTTCATACCCATTGTTGTAGAAGCCGTTCCTTTAGAACACTTTGAAAACTGGTCCTCTCTCATGCTCGAGGACGCGTCGCTGAGAAGCTGAATCGGGAATAGCGTTAGCCTTTTAAGCTAAAGATTGGTGCCCCCCAAGCACCCTCAGGGATATGCCTCAGTTAAATCCGTCGCCTTGGTTTGGTATCTTATTCTTTTCCTGACTCATCTTCTTAACAGTTATTCCACCTAAAATCCTAGCACACAACTTCCCCAACGAACCCACGTCTCAAAGCACAGAGACACCCCCTTCCGCACCCTGAACCTGGCCGTGGCATTAAGCTTTTTTGACCAGTTTGCAAGCCCTTCCTTTATAGGAATCCCCCTAATAGCCGTAGCACTAACTCTCCCATGAGTCCTGTTTCCTAAACCGGCCTCACACTGAGTTAACAACCGAGTTTTAACCCTACAAGCCTGGTTCATTAACCGATTCACCCAACAACTTCTTCTGCCACTAAACTTCCCCGGCCATAAATGAGCCGCCCTGCTCACTTCCCTAATAGTCTTTCTTTTAACCCTTAATATACTTGGCCTTCTCCCGTACACTTTTACACCAACTACTCAACTATCGCTAAATATGGGAATTGCAGTACCCTTCTGACTAGCAACGGTTTTAATTGGCTTACGTAATCAACCAACGGCCGCACTGGGCCACCTCCTACCAGAAGGAACACCCGGCCCTCTGATCCCCGTGCTAATCATCATCGAAACAATTAGCCTATTCATCCGACCAATTGCCCTCGGAGTTCGGCTTACAGCAAACCTAACAGCTGGCCACCTACTTATTCAACTAATTGCAACCGCTGCTTTCGTCATGGCAGCCGCCGCACCAACAGTGTCAATTTTAATTGGAGTGGTACTCTTCCTATTAACCCTCCTGGAAGTCGCCGTAGCGATAATTCAAGCCTACGTCTTCGTCCTCCTATTAAGCCTGTATTTACAAGAAAACGTCTAATGGCCCATCAAGCGCACGCATTTCACATGGTCGACCCTAGCCCTTGACCACTCACAGGCGCAGTTGCTGCCCTACTAATGACCTCCGGTCTTGCAATCTGATTCCACTTCAACTCTACTGTCTTAATAACTATAGGCACTGTTCTTCTTTTATTGACTATATATCAGTGATGACGGGATATTGTACGAGAGGGCACATACCAGGGCCACCACACCCCGCCCGTTCAGAAAGGTCTCCGTTATGGGATAATCCTCTTCATTACCTCTGAAGTTTTTTTCTTCCTAGGCTTCTTCTGGGCCTTCTATCATTCAAGCCTCGCACCTACCCCAGAACTCGGCGGCTGCTGGCCTCCTACAGGTATTACCACCCTTGACCCTTTTGAAGTCCCACTACTAAACACAGCGGTCCTCCTGGCCTCCGGAGTTACAGTTACCTGAGCCCACCACAGCATTATAGAAGGTGNTCAGTTAAATCCGTCGCCTTGGTTTGGTATCTTATTCTTTTCCTGACTCATCTTCTTAACAGTTATTCCACCTAAAATCCTAGCACACAACTTCCCCAACGAACCCACGTCTCAAAGCACAGAGACACCCCCTTCCGCACCCTGAACCTGGCCGTGGCATTAAGCTTTTTTGACCAGTTTGCAAGCCCTTCCTTTATAGGAATCCCCCTAATAGCCGTAGCACTAACTCTCCCATGAGTCCTGTTTCCTAAACCGGCCTCACACTGAGTTAACAACCGAGTTTTAACCCTACAAGCCTGGTTCATTAACCGATTCACCCAACAACTTCTTCTGCCACTAAACTTCCCCGGCCATAAATGAGCCGCCCTGCTCACTTCCCTAATAGTCTTTCTTTTAACCCTTAATATACTTGGCCTTCTCCCGTACACTTTTACACCAACTACTCAACTATCGCTAAATATGGGAATTGCAGTACCCTTCTGACTAGCAACGGTTTTAATTGGCTTACGTAATCAACCAACGGCCGCACTGGGCCACCTCCTACCAGAAGGAACACCCGGCCCTCTGATCCCCGTGCTAATTATCATCGAAACAATTAGCCTATTCATCCGACCAATTGCCCTCGGAGTTCGGCTTACAGCAAACCTAACAGCTGGCCACCTACTTATTCAACTAATTGCAACCGCTGCTTTCGTCATGGCAGCCGCCGCACCAACACTGTCAATTTTAATTGGAGTGGTACTCTTCCTATTAACCCTCCTGGAAGTCGCCGTAGCGATAATTCAAGCCTACGTCTTCGTCCTCCTATTAAGCCTGTATTTACAAGAAAACGTCTAATGGCCCATCAAGCGCACGCATTTCACATGGTCGACCCTAGCCCTTGACCACTCACAGGCGCAGTTGCTGCCCTACTAATGACCTCCGGTCTTGCAATCTGATTCCACTTCAACTCTACTGTCTTAATAACTATAGGCACTGTTCTTCTTTTATTGACTATATATCAGTGATGACNCAATTGCCCTCGGAGTTCGGCTTACAGCAAACCTAACAGCTGGCCACCTACTTATTCAACTAATTGCAACCGCTGCTTTCGTCATGGCAGCCGCCGCACCAACAGTGTCAATTTTAATTGGAGTGGTACTCTTCCTATTAACCCTCCTGGAAGTCGCCGTAGCGATAATTCAAGCCTACGTCTTCGTCCTCCTATTAAGCCTGTATTTACAAGAAAACGTCTAATGGCCCATCAAGCGCACGCATTTCACATGGTCGACCCTAGCCCTTGACCACTCACAGGCGCAGTTGCTTCCCTACTAATGACCTCCGGTCTTGCAATCTGATTCCACTTCAACTCTACTGTCTTAATAACTATAGGCACTGTTCTTCTTTTATTGACTATATATCAGTGATGACGGGATATTGTACGAGAGGGCACATACCAGGGCCACCACACCCCGCCCGTTCAGAAAGGTCTCCGTTATGGGATAATCCTCTTCATTACCTCTGAAGTTTTTTTCTTCCTAGGCTTCTTCTGGGCCTTCTATCATTCAAGCCTCGCACCTACCCCAGAACTCGGCGGCTGCTGGCCTCCTACAGGTATTNATTGGAGTGGTACTCTTCCTATTAACCCTCCTGGAAGTCGCCGTAGCGATAATTCAAGCCTACGTCTTCGTCCTCCTATTAAGCCTGTATTTACAAGAAAACGTCTAATGGCCCATCAAGCGCACGCATTTCACATGGTCGACCCTAGCCCTTGACCACTCACAGGCGCAGTTGCTGCCCTACTAATGACCTCCGGTCTTGCAATCTGATTCCACTTCAACTCTACTGTCTTAATAACTATAGGCACTGTTCTTCTTTTATTGACTATATATCAGTGATGACGGGATATTGTGCGAGAGGGCACATACCAGGGCCACCACACCCCGCCCGTTCAGAAAGGTCTCCGTTATGGGATAATCCTCTTCATTACCTCTGAAGTTTTTTTCTTCCTAGGCTTCTTCTGGGCCTTCTATCATTCAAGCCTCGCACCTACCCCAGAACTCGGCGGCTGCTGGCCTCCTACAGGTATTACCACCCTTGACCCTTTTGAAGTCCCACTACTAAACACAGCGGTCCTCCTGGCCTCCGGAGTTACAGTTACCTGAGCCCACCACAGCATTATAGAAGGTGAGCGAAAACAAGCAATCCAATCCCTTACACTAACGATTCTTCTTGGATTCTATTTTACATTTTTACAAGGACTAGAATATTACGAAGCCCCCTTCACCATTGCAGACGGAGTTTATGGTTCCACCTTCTTTGTGGCTACCGGCTTCCACGGACTACACGTAATCATTGGCTCCACCTTCCTAGCTGTCTGCCTGTTCCGCCAAGTCCAATACCACTTTACATCAACCCACCACTTCGGATTTGAAGCAGCCGCCTGATACTGACACTTTGTAGACGTCGTCTGACTCTTCCTCTATATCTCTATCTACTGATGAGGATCCTAATCTTTCTAGTATTAATGAAGTATAAGTGANCTGACTAGCAACGGTTTTAATTGGCTTACGTAATCAACCAACGGCCGCACTGGGCCACCTCCTACCAGAAGGAACACCCGGCCCTCTGATCCCCGTGCTAATTATCATCGAAACAATTAGCCTATTCATCCGACCAATTGCCCTCGGAGTTCGGCTTACAGCAAACCTAACAGCTGGCCACCTACTTATTCAACTAATTGCAACCGCTGCTTTCGTCATGGCAGCCGCCGCACCAACAGTGTCAATTTTAATTGGAGTGGTACTCTTCCTATTAACCCTCCTGGAAGTCGCCGTAGCGATAATTCAAGCCTACGTCTTCGTCCTCCTATTAAGCCTGTATTTACAAGAAAACGTCTAATGGCCCATCAAGCGCACGCATTTCACATGGTCGACCCTAGCCCTTGACCACTCACAGGCGCAGTTGCTGCCCTACTAATGACCTCCGGTCTTGCAATCTGATTCCACTTCAACTCTACTGTCTTAATAACTATAGGCACTGTTCTTCTTTTATTGACTATATATCAGTGATGACGGGATATTGTACGAGAGGGCACATACCAGGGCCACCACACCCCGCCCGTTCAGAAAGGTCTCCGTTATGGGATAATCCTCTTCATTACCTCTGAAGTGTTTTTCTTCCTAGGCTTCTTCTGGGCCTTCTATCATTCAAGCCTCGCACCTACCCCAGAACTCGGCGGCTGCTGGCCTCCTACAGGTATTACCACCCTTGACCCTTTTGAAGTCCCACTACTAAACACAGCGGTCCTCCTGGCCTCCGGAGTTACAGTTACCTGAGCCCACCACAGCATTATAGAAGGTGAGCGAAAACAAGCAATCCAATCCCTTACACTAACGATTCTTCTTGGATTCTATTTTACATTTTTACAAGGACTAGAATATTACGAAGCCCCCTTCACCATTGCAGACGGAGTTTATGGNCCCTAGCCCTTGACCACTCACAGGCGCAGTTGCTGCCCTACTAATGACCTCCGGTCTTGCAATCTGATTCCACTTCAACTCTACTGTCTTAATAACTATAGGCACTGTTCTTCTTTTATTGACTATATATCAGTGATGACGGGATATTGTACGAGAGGGCACATACCAGGGCCACCACACCCCGCCCGTTCAGAAAGGTCTCCGTTATGGGATAATCCTCTTCATTACCTCTGAAGTTTTTTTCTTCCTAGGCTTCTTCTGGGCCTTCTATCATTCAAGCCTCGCACCTACCCCAGAACTCGGCGGCTACTGGCCTCCTACAGGTATTACCACCCTTGACCCTTTTGAAGTCCCACTACTAAACACAGCGGTCCTCCTGGCCTCCGGAGTTACAGTTACCTGAGCCCACCACAGCATTATAGAAGGTGAGCGAAAACAAGCAATCCAATCCCTTACACTAACGATTCTTCTTGGATTCTATTTTACATTTTTACAAGGACTAGAATATTACGAAGCCCCCTTCACCATTGCAGACGGAGTTTATGGTTCCACCTTCTTTGTGGCTACCGGCTTCCACGGACTACACGTAATCATTGGCTCCACCTTCCTAGCTGTCTGCCTGTTCCGCCAAGTCCAATACCACTTTACATCAACCCACCACTTCGGATTTGAAGCAGCCGCCTGATACTGACACTTTGTAGACGTCGTCTGACTCTTCCTCTATATCTCTATCTACTGATGAGGATCCTAATCTTTCTAGTATTAATGAAGTATAAGTGACTTCCAATCACCCGGTCTTGGTGCAACCCCAAGGAAAGATACATGAATAATCTGATCGTAACCTGTGTTTTAATTGCTGTCACACTCTCTGCAGTGCTCGCCATCGTTGCCTTCTGGCTCCCCCAGATGTCCCCAGACTACGAGAAGCTCTCCCCCTACGAATGTGGGTTTGACCCCCTCGGATCAGCCCGTCTCCCCTTCTCTCTTCGATTCTTCCTAGTCGCTATCCTATTCCTCCTCTTCGATCTTGAAATCGCCCTTCTTCTACCATTACCATGAGGGGACCAATTATCCTGCCCTCTAACAACCTTCCTATGGGCCGCTACCGTCCTCCTCCTCCTAACCATTGGTCTTATTTACGAGTGACTTCAAGGAGGCCTAGAGTGGGCTGAATAGGCAGTTAGTTTAATCAAAACCTTTGATTTCGGCTCAAAAAACTGTGGTTCAACTCCGCAATTGTCTAATGACGCCCACACACTTCNCCACCTTGGCTGAATGATACTCGTCCTGCAGTTCATACCCTCCCTGACTCTCCTGGCCCTACTGACATATTTCATCATAACATTCTCAACTTTCATTGCCTTCAAACTAAACAACTCAACGACCGTTAATATACTAGCTATTTCCTGGACCAAAGCCCCAGTCCTTACCTCACTCACCCCCCTCATTCTACTCTCCCTCGGAGGCCTCCCACCCCTCACTGGGTTTTTACCTAAATGACTAATCCTTCAAGAATTAATGAACCAAGACCTTGCGCCAACAGCCACTGTAGCAGCCATAAGCGCACTCCTTAGCCTGTACTTCTACCTCCGACTCTCATACGCCATGACACTAACCATGGCCCCAAACACCATCTCAGGCACGGCACCCTGACGCCTCCCTTCCACACAACTCACCCTTCCACTGGCAACCTCAGCAACAGCTACCATCTTACTCCTGCCACTAGCCCCCGCTATTACAACATTAATTGCAATATAAGGGACTTAGGTTAGACAGACCCAGGGCCTTCAAAGCCCTAAGCGGGAGTTAGACCCTCCCAGACCCTGTATAAGGCTTGCGGGATATTACCCCACATCTTCTGCATGCAAAACAGACACTTTAATTAAGCTAAAGCCTTTCTAGACAGGCAGGCCTCGATCCTACAAACTCTTAGTTAACAGCTAAGCGCTCAAACCAGCGAGCATCCGTCTACTTCTTACCCCGCCTATAAAGGCGGAAGGCGGGGTAAGAAAGCCCCGGCCGGCGCTAACCGGCTACTTCGGATTTGCAATCCGACGTGTAAAACACCTCAAGACTTGATAAGAAGAGGACTCAAACCTCTGTATGTGGAGCTACAATCCACCGCTTAACCCTCAGCCATCCTACCTGTGGCAACCACGCGTTGACTATTCTCAACTAACCATAAAGACATCGGCACCCTCTATCTTGTGTTCGTCGCATGAGCCGGGATAGTAGGGACAGCCCTAAGCCTGCTCATCCGAGCAGAGTTAAGCCAGCCCGGCGCCCTCCTTGGGGACGATCAGATTTATAACGTTATCGTTACAGCCCACGCATTCGTCATAATTTTCTTTATAGTAATACCAATTATGATTGGAGGCTTCGGAAACTGACTTATTCCCCTAATGATTGGGGCCCCTGACATGGCCTTCCCTCGGATGAACAATATAAGCTTCTGACTTCTTCCACCCTCATTCCTTCTTCTTCTCGCCTCCTCTGGCGTTGAGGCAGGGGCCGGAACTGGTTGGACAGTCTACCCACCCCTAGCAGGGAACCTTGCCCATGCTGGTGCATCCGTTGACCTTACTATTTTTTCACTTCACTTGGCAGGGATTTCATCAATTCTAGGTGCAATCAACTTCATCACAACCATTATTAATATGAAACCCCCAGCCATCTCCCAATATCAAACGCCTCTTTTCGTATGGGCTGTTCTCATTACGGCAGTCCTTCTCCTCCTCTCGCTCCCAGTCCTTGCCGCTGGTATTACAATGCTCTTAACAGACCGAAATCTTAACACCACTTTCTTCGACCCTGCTGGAGGGGGGGACCCAATTCTTTACCAACACCTGTTCTGGTTCTTTGGACACCCCGAAGTCTATATTCTTATTTTACCCGGGTTTGGTATAATTTCCCACATCGTTGCCTACTATTCGGGCAAAAAAGAACCCTTCGGGTACATAGGAATGGTTTGAGCTATGATAGCAATTGGACTNCTCAGGCACGGCACCCTGACGCCTCCCTTCCACACAACTCACCCTTCCACTGGCAACCTCAGCAACAGCTACCATCTTACTCCTGCCACTAGCCCCCGCTATTACAACATTAATTGCAATATAAGGGACTTAGGTTAGACAGACCCAGGGCCTTCAAAGCCCTAAGCGGGAGTTAGACCCTCCCAGACCCTGTATAAGGCTTGCGGGATATTACCCCACATCTTCTGCATGCAAAACAGACACTTTAATTAAGCTAAAGCCTTTCTAGACAGGCAGGCCTCGATCCTACAAACTCTTAGTTAACAGCTAAGCGCTCAAACCAGCGAGCATCCGTCTACTTCTTACCCCGCCTATAAAGGCGGAAGGCGGGGTAAGAAAGCCCCGGCCGGCGCTAACCGGCTACTTCGGATTTGCAATCCGACGTGTAAAACACCTCAAGACTTGATAAGAAGAGGACTCAAACCTCTGTATGTGGAGCTACAATCCACCGCTTAACCCTCAGCCATCCTACCTGTGGCAACCACGCGTTGACTATTCTCAACTAACCATAAAGACATCGGCACCCTCTATCTTGTGTTCGGCGCATGAGCCGGGATAGTAGGGACAGCCCTAAGCCTGCTCATCCGAGCAGAGTTAAGCCAGCCCGGCGCCCTCCTTGGGGACGATCAGATTTATAACGTTATCGTTACAGCCCACGCATTCGTCATAATTTTCTTTATAGTAATACCAATTATGATTGGAGGCTTCGGAAACTGACTTATTCCCCTAATGATTGGTGCCCCTGACATGGCCTTCCCTCGGATGAACAATATAAGCTTCTGACTTCTTCCACCCTCATTCCTTCTTCTTCTCGCCTCCTCTGGCGTTGAGGCAGGGGCCGGAACTGGTTGGACAGTCTACCCACCCCTAGCAGGGAACCTTGCCCATGCTGGTGCATCCGTTGACCTTACTATTTTTTCACTTCACTTGGCAGGGATTTCATCAATTCTAGGTGCAATCAACTTCATCACAACCATTATTAATATGAAACCCCCAGCCATCTCCCAATATCAAACGCCTCTTTTCGTATGGGCTGTTCTCATTACGGCAGTCCTTCTCCTCCTCTCGCTCCCAGTCCTTGCCGCTGGTATTACAATGCTCTTAACAGACCGAAATCTTAACACCACTTTCTTCGACCCTGCTGGAGGGGGGGACCCAATTCTTTACCAACACCTGTTCTGGTTCTTTGGACACCCCGAAGTCTATATTCTTATTTTACCCGGGTTTGGTATAATTTCCCACATCGTTGCCTACTATTCGGGCAAAAAAGAACCCTTCGGGTACATAGGAATGGTTTGAGCTATGATAGCAATTGGACTGCTAGGATTTATTGTTTGAGCCCACCACATGTTTACAGTTGGCATAGATGTCGACACACGAGCATATTTTACCTCTGCCACAATGATTATTGCCATCCCAACAGGTGTAAAAGTCTTCAGCTGGCTTGCAACCCTTCACGGGGGATCAATTAAATGAGAAACCCCCCTTCTCTGAGCCCTGGGCTTCATTTTCCTCTTCACCGTGGGGGGACTAACCGGAATTGTTCTAGCCAACTCCTCTCTTGACATTGTCCTTCACGACACATACTATGTAGTAGCCCACTTCCACTATGTCCTATCCATGGGAGCAGTATTTGCAATTGTCGCAGCTTTCGTTCACTGATTCCCCCTCTTCACGGGCTACACTCTCCACTCAACTTGAACAAAAATCCACTTTGGAGTAATGTTTGTAGGGGTAAACCTCACCTTCTTCCCACAACACTTCCTAGGCCTGGCCGGAATACCCCGCCGATATTCGGACTACCCCGACGCCTACACACTCTGAAACACCGTTTCTTCAATTGGGTCACTAATCTCACTAGTTGCTGTAATTATGTTCCTTTTTATTTTATGGGAAGCATTTGCCGCAAAACGTGAAGTCTTAGCAGTAGAATTAACACTAACAAACGTTGAATGACTACATGGCTGCCCCCCTCCTTACCACACATTCGAGGAGCCCGCGTTTGTACAAGTGCAAGTGCAGGGGCAAGGGCAAGCGCACTAACGAGAAAGGGAGGAGTCGAACCCCCATCAACTAGTTTCAAGCCAGCCACATAACCGCTCTGCCACTTTCTTTATAAGATATTAGTAAAATAGGCTATTACACCGCCTTGTCGAGGCTGAATTGTGGGTTAAAGCCCCGCATATCTTAAGATAATGGCACATCCATCACAATTAGGTTTTCAAGACGCAGCTTCACCTGTAATAGAGGAACTTCTGCACTTCCACGACCACGCCCTAATNAACGCCTGGTTGACGGGTCAGTGAGACATTTTACAAATGGCACACCCTGTCCCCCTAGCTATAGTCACCCTTGCCCTAGCCCTTAAAATTGGACTCGCCCCAGTCCACTCCTGACTTCCAGAGGTCCTTCAAGGACTAACCTTAACCACAGGACTAATCCTATCCACCTGACAAAAACTTGCACCCTTTGCACTCCTCCTCCAACTCCACCCATCCGACTCTACCCTTTTAGTGATACTAGGGATTGCCTCCACCCTCGTTGGAGGCTGGGGAGGCCTCAACCAGACCCAGCTGCGGAAAATCCTAGCCTACTCTTCAATTGCCCACCTTGGCTGAATGATACTCGTCCTGCAGTTCATACCCTCCCTGACTCTCCTGGCCCTACTGACATATTTCATCATAACATTCTCAACTTTCATTGCCTTCAAACTAAACAACTCAACGACCGTTAATATACTAGCTATTTCCTGGACCAAAGCCCCAGTCCTTACCTCACTCACCCCCCTCATTCTACTCTCCCTCGGAGGCCTCCCACCCCTCACTGGGTTTTTACCTAAATGACTAATCCTTCAAGAATTAATGAACCAAGACCTTGCGCCAACAGCCACTGTAGCAGCCATAAGCGCACTCCTTAGCCTGTACTTCTACCTCCGACTCTCATACGCCATGACACTAACCATGGCCCCAAACACCATCTCAGGCACGGCACCCTGACGCCTCCCTTCCACACAACTCACCCTTCCACTGGCAACCTCAGCAACAGCTACCATCTTACTCCTGCCACTAGCCCCCGCTATTACAACATTAATTGCAATATAAGGGACTTAGGTTAGACAGACCCAGGGCCTTCAAAGCCCTAAGCGGGAGTTAGACCCTCCCAGACCCTGTATAAGGCTTGCGGGATATTACCCCACATCTTCTGCATGCAAAACAGACACTTTAATTAAGCTAAAGCCTTTCTAGACAGGCAGGCCTCGATCCTACAAACTCTTAGTTAACAGCTAAGCGCTCAAACCAGCGAGCATCCGTCTACTTCTTACCCCGCCTATAAAGGCGGAAGGCGGGGTAAGAAAGCCCCGGCCGGCGCTAACCGGCTACTTCGGATTTGCAATCCGACGTGTAAAACACCTCAAGACTTGATAAGAAGAGGACTCAAACCTCTGTATGTGGAGCTACAATCCACCGCTTAACCCTCAGCCATCCTACCTGTGGCAACCACGCGTTGACTATTCTCAACTAACCATAAAGACATCGGCACCCTCTATCTTGTGTTCGGCGCATGAGCCGGGATAGTAGGGACAGCCCTAAGCCTGCTCATCCGAGCAGAGTTAAGCCAGCCCGGCGCCCTCCTTGGGGACGATCAGATTTATAACGTTATCGTTACAGCCCACGCATTCGTCATAATTTTCTTTATAGTAATACCAATTATGATTGGAGGCTTCGGAAACTGACTTATTCCCCTAATGATTGGGGCCCCTGACATGGCCTTCCCTCGGATGAACAATATAAGCTTCTGACTTCTTCCACCCTCATTCCTTCTTCCTCTCGCCTCCTCTGGCGTTGAGGCAGGGGCCGGAACTGGTTGGACAGTCTACCCACCCCTAGCAGGGAACCTTGCCCATGCTGGTGCATCCGTTGACCTTACTATTTTTTCACTTCACTTGGCAGGGATTTCATCAATTCTAGGTGCAATCAACTTCATCACAACCATTATTAATATGAAACCCCCAGCCATCTCCCAATATCAAACGCCTCTTTTCGTATGGGCTGTTCTCATTACGGCAGTCCTTCTCCTCCTCTCGCTCCCAGTCCTTGCCGCTGGTATTACAATGCTCTTAACAGACCGAAATCTTAACACCACTTTCTTCGACCCTGCTGGAGGGGGGGACCCAATTCTTTACCAACACCTGTTCTGGTTCTTTGGACACCCCGAAGTCTATATTCTTATTTTACCCGGGTTTGGTATAATTTCCCACATCGTTGCCTACTATTCGGGCAAAAAAGAACCCTTCGGGTACATAGGAATGGTTTGAGCTATGATAGCAATTGGACTGCTAGGATTTATTGTTTGAGCCCACCACATGTTTACAGTTGGCATAGATGTCGACACACGAGCATATTTTACCTCTGCCACAATGATTATTGCCATCCCAACAGGTGTAAAAGTCTTCAGCTGGCTTGCAACCCTTCACGGGGGATCAATTAAATGAGAAACCCCCCTTCTCTGAGCCCTGGGCTTCATTTTCCTCTTCACCGTGGGGGGACTAACCGGAATTGTTCTAGCCAACTCCTCTCTTGACATTGTCCTTCACGACACATACTATGTAGTAGCCCACTTCCACTATGTCCTATCCATGGGAGCAGTATTTGCAATTGTCGCAGCTTTCGTTCACTGATTCCCCCTCTTCACGGGCTACACTCTCCACTCAACTTGAACAAAAATCCACTTTGGAGTAATGTTTGTAGGGGTAAACCTCACCTTCTTCCCACAACACTTCCTAGGCCTGGCCGGAATACCCCGCCGATATTCGGACTACCCCGACGCCTACACACTCTGAAACACCGTTTCTTCAATTGGGTCACTAATCTCACTAGTTGCTGTAATTATGTTCCTTTTTATTTTATGGGAAGCATTTGCCGCAAAACGTGAAGTCTTANGGCCTCCCACCCCTCACTGGGTTTTTACCTAAATGACTAATCCTTCAAGAATTAATGAACCAAGACCTTGCGCCAACAGCCACTGTAGCAGCCATAAGCGCACTCCTTAGCCTGTACTTCTACCTCCGACTCTCATACGCCATGACACTAACCATGGCCCCAAACACCATCTCAGGCACGGCACCCTGACGCCTCCCTTCCACACAACTCACCCTTCCACTGGCAACCTCAGCAACAGCTACCATCTTACTCCTGCCACTAGCCCCCGCTATTACAACATTAATTGCAATATAAGGGACTTAGGTTAGACAGACCCAGGGCCTTCAAAGCCCTAAGCGGGAGTTAGACCCTCCCAGACCCTGTATAAGGCTTGCGGGATATTACCCCACATCTTCTGCATGCAAAACAGACACTTTAATTAAGCTAAAGCCTTTCTAGACAGGCAGGCCTCGATCCTACAAACTCTTAGTTAACAGCTAAGCGCTCAAACCAGCGAGCATCCGTCTACTTCTTACCCCGCCTATAAAGGCGGAAGGCGGGGTAAGAAAGCCCCGGCCGGCGCTAACCGGCTACTTCGGATTTGCAATCCGACGTGTAAAACACCTCAAGACTTGATAAGAAGAGGACTCAAACCTCTGTATGTGGAGCTACAATCCACCGCTTAACCCTCAGCCATCCTACCTGTGGCAACCACGCGTTGACTATTCTCAACTAACCATAAAGACATCGGCACCCTCTATCTTGTGTTCGGCGCATGAGCCGGGATAGTAGGGACAGCCCTAAGCCTGCTCATCCGAGCAGAGTTAAGCCAGCCCGGCGCCCTCCTTGGGGACGATCAGATTTATAACGTTATCGTTACAGCCCACGCATTCGTCATAATTTTCTTTATAGTAATACCAATTATGATTGGAGGCTTCGGAAACTGACTTATTCCCCTAATGATTGGGGCCCCTGACATGGCCTTCCCTCGGATGAACAATATAAGCTTCTGACTTCTTCCACCCTCATTCCTTCTTCTTCTCGCCTCCTCTGGCGTTGAGGCAGGGGCCGGAACTGGTTGGACAGTCTACCCACCCCTAGCAGGGAACCTTGCCCATGCTGGTGCATCCGTTGTCCTTACTATTTTTTCACTTCACTTGGCAGGGATTTCATCAATTCTAGGTGCAATCAACTTCATCACAACCATTATTAATATGAAACCCCCAGCCATCTCCCAATATCAAACGCCTCTTTTCGTATGGGCTGTTCTCATTACGGCAGTCCTTCTCCTCCTCTCGCTCCCAGTCCTTGCCGCTGGTATTACAATGCTCTTAACAGACCGAAATCTTAACACCACTTTCTTCGACCCTGCTGGAGGGGGGGACCCAATTCTTTACCAACACCTGTTCTGGTTCTTTGGACACCCCGNCACCCTCATTCCTTCTTCTTCTCGCCTCCTCTGGCGTTGAGGCAGGGGCCGGAACTGGTTGGACAGTCTACCCACCCCTAGCAGGGAACCTTGCCCATGCTGGTGCATCCGTTGACCTTACTATTTTTTCACTTCACTTGGCAGGGATTTCATCAATTCTAGGTGCAATCAACTTCATCACAACCATTATTAATATGAAACCCCCAGCCATCTCCCAATATCAAACGCCTCTTTTCGTATGGGCTGTTCTCATTACGGCAGTCCTTCTCCTCCTCTCGCTCCCAGTCCTTGCTGCTGGTATTACAATGCTCTTAACAGACCGAAATCTTAACACCACTTTCTTCGACCCTGCTGGAGGGGGGGACCCAATTCTTTACCAACACCTGTTCTGGTTCTTTGGACACCCCGAAGTCTATATTCTTATTTTACCCGGGTTTGGTATAATTTCCCACATCGTTGCCTACTATTCGGGCAAAAAAGAACCCTTCGGGTACATAGGAATGGTTTGAGCTATGATAGCAATTGGACTGCTAGGATTTATTGTTTGAGCCCACCACATGTTTACAGTTGGCATAGATGTCGACACACGAGCATATTTTACCTCTGCCACAATGATTATTGCCATCCCAACAGGTGTAAAAGTCTTCAGCTGGCTTGCAACCCTTCACGGGGGATCAATTAAATGAGAAACCCCCCTTCTCTGAGCCCTGGGCTTCATTTTCCTCTTCACCGTGGGGGGACTAACCGGAATTGTTCTAGCCAACTCCTCTCTTGACATTGTCCTTCACGACACATACTATGTAGTAGCCCACTTCCACTATGTCCTATCCATGGGAGCAGTATTTGCAATTGTCGCAGCTTTCGTTCACTGATTCCCCCTCTTCACGGGCTACACTCTCCACTCAACTTGAACAAAAATCCACTTTGGAGTAATGTTTGTAGGGGTAAACCTCACCTTCTTCCCACAACACTTCCTAGGCCTGGCCGGAATACCCCGCCGATATTCGGACTACCCCGACGCCTACACACTCTGAAACACCGTTTCTTCAATTGGGTCACTAATCTCACTAGTTGCTGTAATTATGTTCCTTTTTATTTTATGGGAAGCATTTGCCGCAAAACGTGAAGTCTTAGCAGTAGAATTAACACTAACAAACGTTGAATGACTACATGGCTGCCCCCCTCCTTACCACACATTCGAGGAGCCCGCGTTTGTACAAGTGCAAGTGCAGGGGCAAGGGCAANACTTTAATTAAGCTAAAGCCTTTCTAGACAGGCAGGCCTCGATCCTACAAACTCTTAGTTAACAGCTAAGCGCTCAAACCAGCGAGCATCCGTCTACTTCTTACCCCGCCTATAAAGGCGGAAGGCGGGGTAAGAAAGCCCCGGCCGGCGCTAACCGGCTACTTCGGATTTGCAATCCGACGTGTAAAACACCTCAAGACTTGATAAGAAGAGGACTCAAACCTCTGTATGTGGAGCTACAATCCACCGCTTAACCCTCAGCCATCCTACCTGTGGCAACCACGCGTTGACTATTCTCAACTAACCATAAAGACATCGGCACCCTCTATCTTGTGTTCGGCGCATGAGCCGGGATAGTAGGGACAGCCCTAAGCCTGCTCATCCGAGCAGAGTTAAGCCAGCCCGGCGCCCTCCTTGGGGACGATCAGATTTATAACGTTATCGTTACAGCCCACGCATTCGTCATAATTTTCTTTATAGTAATACCAATTATGATTGGAGGCTTCGGAAACTGACTTATTCCCCTAATGATTGGGGCCCCTGACATGGCCTTCCCTCGGATGAACAATATAAGCTTCTGACTTCTTCCACCCTCATTCCTTCTTCTTCTCGCCTCCTCTGGCGTTGAGGCAGGGGCCGGAACTGGTTGGACAGTCTACCCACCCCTAGCAGGGAACCTTGCCCATGCTGGTGCATCCGTTGACCTTACTATTTTTTCACTTCACTTGGCAGGGATTTCATCAATTCTAGGTGCAATCAACTTCATCACAACCATTATTAATATGAAACCCCCAGCCATCTCCCAATATCAAACGCCTCTTTTCGTATGGGCTGTTCTCATTACGGCAGTCCTTCTCCTCCTCTCGCTCCCAGTCCTTGCCGCTGGTATTACAATGCTCTTAACAGACCGAAATCTTAACACCACTTTCTTCGACCCTGCTGGAGGGGGGTACCCAATTCTTTACCAACACCTGTTCTGGTTCTTTGGTGTGGGGCTTCAGATATAAGAATAAAATGGGCCCAAACCATATTAAAGGGTGTAGCAACGGATGATAAGCCCGTTTTTTCTTGGGAAGCCCATGTATCCTTACCAAACTCGATACTATCGTTAACCTGACGATCCTAAATAACAAACTCGGGTGGTGTACAATACAGTTGGCATAGATGTCGACACACGAGCATATTTTCCCTCTGCCACAATGATTATTGCCATCCCAACAGGTGTAAAAGTCTTCAGCTGGCTTGCAACCCTTCACGGGGGATCAATTAAATGAGAAACCCCCCTTCTCTGAGCCCTGGGCTTCATTTTCCTCTTCACCGTGGGGCCTGATTGGCCTTAACAAGATCGGTTGAGGAGAGAACTGTAACAGGAAGTGCTGTGTATGATTGTAGTAGCCCACTTCCACTATGTCCTATCCATGGGAGCAGTATTTGCAATTGTCGCAGCTTTCGTTCACTGATTCCCCCTCTTCACGGGCTACACTCTCCACTCAACTACTTGTTTTTAGGTGAAACCTCATTACAAACATCCCCATTTGGAGTGGAACTTCCCACAACACTTCCTAGGCCTGGCCGGAATACCCCGCCGATATTCGGACTACCCCGACGCCTACACACTCTGAAACACCGTTTCTTCAATTGGGTCACTAATCTCACTAGTTGCTGTAATTATGTTCCAAAAATAAAATACCCTTCGTAAACGGCGTTTTGCACTTCAGAATCGTCATCTTAATTGTGATTGTTTGCAACTTAGACTACATGGCTGCCCCCCTCCTTACCACACATTCGAGGAGCCCGCGTTTGTACAAGTGCAAGTGCAGGGGCAAGGGCAAGCGCACTAACGAGAAAGGGAGGAGTCGAACCCCCATCAACTAGTATCAAGCCAGCCACATAACCGCTCTGCCACTTTCTTTATAAGATATTAGTAAAATAGGCTATTACACCGCCTTGTCGAGGCTGAATTGTGGGTTAAAGCCCCGCATATCTTAAGATAATGGCACATCCATCACAATTAGGTTTTCAAGACGCAGCTTCACCTGTAATAGAGGAACTTCTGCACTTCCACGACCACGCCCTAATAATTGTTTTCCTCATTAGCACGTTAGTACTTTACATTATTGTCGCTATAGTGTCCACTAAACTAACAAACAAATACATTCTCGACTCCCAAGAAATTGAAGTAATTTGAACCATTCTTCCAGCAGTAATTCTCATCCTAATTGCCCTCCCCTCCCTACGTATTCTGTACCTTATAGACGAGATTAACGACCCACACCTTACCATCAAAGCTATGGGCCACCAATGATATTGAAGCTATGAATACACAGACTATGAAGAGCTGGGCTTTGACGCATATATAATCCCCACCCAAGACCTAACCCCTGGACAGTTCCGCCTTTTAGAAACAGACCATCGAATGGTTGTCCCAGTTGAATCCCCGATCCGCGTTCTCGTCTCTGCCGAAGATGTACTTCACTCCTGAGCAGTCCCAGCTCTAGGTGTAAAAATAGACGCCGTACCCGGCCGATTAAACCAAACAGCATTTATTGCATCCCGCCCTGGCGTATTCTATGGACAATGCTCTGAAATCTGTGGTGCAAACCACAGCTTCATACCCATTGTTGTAGAAGCCGTTCCTTTAGAACNGGATCAATTAAATGAGAAACCCCCCTTCTCTGAGCCCTGGGCTTCATTTTCCTCTTCACCGTGGGGGGACTAACCGGAATTGTTCTAGCCAACTCCTCTCTTGACATTGTCCTTCACGACACATACTATGTAGTAGCCCACTTCCACTATGTCCTATCCATGGGAGCAGTATTTGCAATTGTCGCAGCTTTCGTTCACTGATTCCCCCTCTTCACGGGCTACACTCTCCACTCAACTTGAACAAAAATCCACTTTGGAGTAATGTTTGTAGGGGTAAACCTCACCTTCTTCCCACAACACTTCCTAGGCCTGGCCGGAATACCCCGCCGATATTCGGACTACCCCGACGCCTACACACTCTGAAACACCGTTTCTTCAATTGGGTCACTAATCTCACTAGTTGCTGTAATTATGTTCCTTTTTATTTTATGGGAAGCATTTGCCGCAAAACGTGAAGTCTTAGCAGTAGAATTAACACTAACAAACGTTGAATGACTACATGGCTGCCCCCCTCCTTACCACACATTCGAGGAGCCCGCGTTTGTACAAGTGCAAGTGCAGGGGCAAGGGCAAGCGCACTAACGAGAAAGGGAGGAGTCGAACCCCCATCAACTAGTTTCAAGCCAGCCACATAACCGCTCTGCCACTTTCTTTATAAGATATTAGTAAAATAGGCTATTACACCGCCTTGTCGAGGCTGAATTGTGGGTTAAAGCCCCGCATATCTTAAGATAATGGCACATCCATCACAATTAGGTTTTCAAGACTCAGCTTCACCTGTAATAGAGGAACTTCTGCACTTCCACGACCACGCCCTAATAATTGTTTTCCTCATTTCGTGCAATCATGAAATGTAATAACAGCGATATCACAGGTGATTTGATTGTTTGTTTATGTAAGAGCTGAGGGTTCTTTAACTTCATTAAACTTGGTAAGAAGGTCGTCATTAAGAGTAGGATTAACGGGACCCCTCCCTACGTATTCTGTACCTTATAGACGAGATTAACGACCCACACCTTACCATCAAAGCTATGGGCCACCAATGATATTGAAGCTATGAATACACAGACTATGAAGAGCTGGGCTTTGACGCATATATAATCCCCACCCAAGACCTAACCCCTGGACAGTTCCGCCTTTTAGAAACAGACCATCGAATGGTTGTCCCAGTTGAATCCCCGATCCGCGTTCTCGTCTCTGCCGAAGATNGGGTTAAAGCCCCGCATATCTTAAGATAATGGCACATCCATCACAATTAGGTTTTCAAGACGCAGCTTCACCTGTAATAGAGGAACTTCTGCACTTCCACGACCACGCCCTAATAATTGTTTTCCTCATTAGCACGTTAGTACTTTACATTATTGTCGCTATAGTGTCCACTAAACTAACAAACAAATACATTCTCGACTCCCAAGAAATTGAAGTAATTTGAACCATTCTTCCAGCAGTAATTCTCATCCTAATTGCCCTCCCCTCCCTACGTATTCTGTACCTTATAGACTAGATTAACGACCCACACGAATGGTAGTTTCGATACCCGGTGGTTACTATAACTTCGATACTTATGTGTCTGATACTTCTCGACCCGAAACTGCGTATATATTAGGGGTGGGTTCTGGATTGGGGACCTGTCAAGGCGGAAAATCTTTGTCTGGTAGCTTACCAACAGGGTCAACTTAGGGGCTAGGCGCAAGAGCAGAGTGCCGAAGATGTACTTCGCTCCTGAGCAGTCCCAGCTCTAGGTGTAAAAATAGACGCCGTACCCGGCCGATTAAACCAAACAGCATTTATTGCATCCCGCCCTGGCGTATTCTATGGACTTACGAGACTTTAGACACCACGTTTGGTGTCGAAGTATGGGTAACAACATCTTCGGCAAGGAAATCTTGTGAAACTTTTGACCAGGAGAGAGTACGAGGAGGACGCGTCGCTGAGAAGCTGAATCGGGAATAGCGTTAGCCTTTTAAGCTAAAGATTGGTGCCCCCCAAGCACCCTCAGGGATATGCCTCAGTTAAATCGGTCGCCTTGGTTTGGTATCTTATTCTTTTCCTGACTCATCTTCTTAACAGTTATTCCACCTAAAATCCTAGCACACAACTTCCCCAACGAACCCACGTCTCAAAGCACAGAGACACCCCCTTCCGCACCCTGAACCTGGCCGTGGCATTAAGCTTTTTTGACCAGTTTGCAAGCCCTTCCTTTATAGGAATCCCCCTAATAGCCGTAGCACTAACTCTCCCATGAGTCCTGTTTCCTAAACCGGCCTCACACTGAGTTAACAACCGAGTTTTAACCCTACAAGCCTGGTTCATTAACCGATTCACCCAACAACTTCTTCTGCCACTAAACTTCCCCGGCCATAAATGAGCCGCCCTGCTCACTTCCCTAATAGTCTTTCTTTTAACCCTTAATATACTTGGCCTTCTCCCGTACACTTTTACACCAACTACTCAACTATCGCTAAATATGGGAATTGCAGTACCCTTCTGACTAGCAACGGTTTTAATTGGCTTACGTAATCAACCAACGGCCGCACTNCTTTTAGAAACAGACCATCGAATGGTTGTCCCAGTTGAATCCCCGATCCGCGTTCTCGTCTCTGCCGAAGATGTACTTCACTCCTGAGCAGTCCCAGCTCTAGGTGTAAAAATAGACGCCGTACCCGGCCGATTAAACCAAACAGCATTTATTGCATCCCGCCCTGGCGTATTCTATGGACAATGCTCTGAAATCTGTGGTGCAAACCACAGCTTCATACCCATTGTTGTAGAAGCCGTTCCTTTAGAACACTTTGAAAACTGGTCCTCTCTCATGCTCGAGGACGCGTCGCTGAGAAGCTGAATCGGGAATAGCGTTAGCCTTTTAAGCTAAAGATTGGTGCCCCCCAAGCACCCTCAGGGATATGCCTCAGTTAAATCCGTCGCCTTGGTTTGGTATCTTATTCTTTTCCTGACTCATCTTCTTAACAGTTATTCCACCTAAAATCCTAGCACACAACTTCCCCAACGAACCCACGTCTCAAAGCACAGAGACACCCCCTTCCGCACCCTGAACCTTGCCGTGGCATTAAGCTTTTTTGACCAGTTTGCAAGCCCTTCCTTTATAGGAATCCCCCTAATAGCCGTAGCACTAACTCTCCCATGAGTCCTGTTTCCTAAACCGGCCTCACACTGAGTTAACAACCGAGTTTTAACCCTACAAGCCTGGTTCATTAACCGATTCACCCAACAACTTCTTCTGCCACTAAACTTCCCCGGCCATAAATGAGCCGCCCTGCTCACTTCCCTAATAGTCTTTCTTTTAACCCTTAATATACTTGGCCTTCTCCCGTACACTTTTACACCAACTACNATCTTATTCTTTTCCTGACTCATCTTCTTAACAGTTATTCCACCTAAAATCCTAGCACACAACTTCCCCAACGAACCCACGTCTCAAAGCACAGAGACACCCCCTTCCGCACCCTGAACCTGGCCGTGGCATTAAGCTTTTTTGACCAGTTTGCAAGCCCTTCCTTTATAGGAATCCCCCTAATAGCCGTAGCACTAACTCTCCCATGAGTCCTGTTTCCTAAACCGGCCTCACACTGAGTTAACAACCGAGTTTTAACCCTACAAGCCTGGTTCATTAACCGATTCACCCACCAACTTCTTCTCGGTGATTTGAAGGGGCCGGTATTTACTCGGCGGGACGAGTGAAGGGATTATCAGAAAGAAAATTGGGAATTATATGAACCGGAAGAGGGCATGTGAAAATGTGGTTGATGAGTTGATAGCGATTTATACCCTTAACGTCATGGGAAGACTGATCGTTGCCAAAATTAACCGAATGCATTAGTTGGTTCGGCCGCACTGTGCCACCTCCTACCAGAAGGAACACCCGGCCCTCTGATCCCCGTGCTAATTATCATCGAAACAATTAGCCTATTCATCCGACCAATTGCCCTCGGAGTTCGGCTTACAGCAAACCTAACAGCTGGCCACCTACTTATTCAACTAATTGCAACCGCTGCTTTCGTCATGGCAGCCGCCGCACCAACAGTGTCAATTTTAATTGGAGTGGTACTCTTCCTATTAACCCTCCTGGAAGTCGCCGTAGCGATAATTCAAGCCTACGTCTTCGTCCTCCTATTAAGCCTGTATTTACAAGAAAACGTCTAATGGCCCATCAAGCGCACGCATTTCACATGGTCGACCCTAGCCCTTGACCACTCACAGGCGCAGTTGCTGCCCTACTAATGACCTCCGGTCTTGCAATCTGATTCCACTTCAACTCTACTGTCTTAATAACTATAGGCACTGTTCTTCTTTTATTGACTATATATCAGTGATGACGGGATATTGTACGAGAGGGCACATACCAGGGCCACCACACCCCGCCCGTTCAGAAAGGTCTCCGTTATGGGATAATCCTCTTCATTACCTCTGAAGTTTTTTTCTTCCTAGGCTTCTTCTGGGCCTTCTATCATTCAAGCCTCGCACCTACCCCAGAACTCGGCGGCTGCTGGCCTCCTACAGGTATTACCACCCTTGACCCTTTTGAAGTCCCACTACTAAACACAGCGGTCCTCCTGGCCTCCGGAGTTACAGTTACCTGAGCCCACCACAGCATTATAGAAGGTGAGCGANCTTCCCCTTATAATTATTGCAAGCCAAAACCACATAAAAGCCGAACCCATCGCTCGACAGCGACTCTACATTACCATCATAATTGTCTTACAATGCTTCCTGATTCTCGCTTTCTCTGCGACAGAGCTCCTAATATTTTACGTTATATTCGAAGCAACCCTCATCCCTACACTATTCTTAATTACCCGCTGAGGTAATCAGACAGAACGACTAAACGCAGGGACCTATTTCCTCTTCTACACACTAGCTGGCTCCCTCCCACTTCTCCTGGCCCTACTGGATTTATATAAAAGTTCAGGCTCCCTCTCATTTTTAACGATACAATACTCCCCTCAGTTTCCCCTCGAAGGCTGGGGGGCTACAATATGATGACTAGCATGCCTTGTCGCATTCCTAGTCAAAATACCATTGTACGGGATTCACCTTTGACTACCCAAGGCGCATGTAGAAGCCCCCATTGCAGGCTCAATGATCCTTGCCGCCGTCCTCCTAAAACTAGGGGGGTACGGAATAATGCGAATCATTGTTGTCCTCGAGCCCCTAACAAAAGAACTCTCATACCCCTTTATTGTCCTTGCCCTTTGAGGCGTAATTATAACTGGCACTGTTTGCTTACGACAAACAGACCTCAAGTCCTTAATTGCCTATTCCTCAGTAGGCCACATGGGGCTTGTTGTAGCAGGAATCCTCATCCAAACCCCATGGGGCTTCTCTGGAGCGCTCATTCTTATAATCGCTCATGGACTTACTTCATCCGCCCTTTTCTGCCTGGAAAACACGAACTACGAGCGGACCCACACCCGAACAATAGTGCTAACCCGGGGACTACAAGCGGTCTTCCCGCTGATAGCAGGATGGTGATTTCTCGCAACCCTTGCTAACCTGGCCCTACCGCCCCTTCCCAACCTCATAGCTGAACTCTCAATTATTGTAGGGTTAATCAACTGATCTTGGTGATCCCTAGCTCTTACGGGCGTCGGCACACTCATTACAGTAGCCTACTCACTCTACATGTTTTTGATAACCCAACGAGGGCAACTCCCAACCCATATGATGTGCCTACCCCCCACCNCTTTGAGGCGTAATTATAACTGGCACTGTTTGCTTACGACAAACAGACCTCAAGTCCTTAATTGCCTATTCCTCAGTAGGCCACATGGGGCTTGTTGTAGCAGGAATCCTCATCCAAACCCCATGGGGCTTCTCTGGAGCGCTCATTCTTATAATCGCTCATGGACTTACTTCATCCGCCCTTTTCTGCCTGGCAAACACGAACTACGAGCGGACCCACACCCGAACAATAGTGCTAACCCGGGGACTACAAGCGGTCTTCCCGCTGATAGCAGGATGGTGATTTCTCGCAACCCTTGATAACCTGGCCCTACCGCCCCTTCCCAACCTCATAGCTGAACTCTCAATTATTGTAGGGTTAATCAACTGATCTTGGTGATCCCTAGCTCTTACGGGCGTCGGCACACTCATTACAGTAGCCTACTCACTCTACATGTTTTTGATAACCCAACGAGGGCAACTCCCAACCCATATGATGTGCCTACCCCCCACCCAAACCCGCGAACATCTCCTCATAGCCCTCCACCTTATTCCCCTTCTACTACTGATCATAAAACCTTCAGTAATTTGGGGTTGATTTTAACAGTGGGCATAGTTTAACTAAAACGCTAGATTGTGATTCTGGAAATAGTGGTTAAACCCCTCTTGCCCACCGAGAGAGGCTTGCCCGCAGCTAGGGTTGCTAACCTTCGTGCCCCAGGTTGGAGTCCTGGGCTCTTCTCGGCCCCGCTCCTAAAGGATAACAGCTCATCCGTTGGTCTTAGGAACCAAAAACTCTTGGTGCAAATCCAAGTAGCAGCTATGCCAGGTCCCCTCGCCCCGATGTCTTCCTTGCTCCTAATAGTCTTAGTACTACTCGCGTCCCCTGTATTAGCTCGCTTATCACGAGCGCATCTGTCTCCCATTGAGATGGCCGAGCGAATCAAAACGACCGTCTTTGTAACCTTTCTTATTAGCCTCATCCCCCTTATTGCCCACCTCCTCGGCCAACCCGAGCTTTCAGTCCAGTTGTGAAAATGTATTAGTACCGAAACCTTCAGTATAAGCATCAGCTTTATTTTAGACTTCTACACCCTTGCCTTCATTCCTGTTGCTCTCTTTGTCACCTGGTCAATTTTACAATTTTCCCTCTACTACATAGCACACGACCTCCACATTGGACGATTCTTTATGTTCCTCCTTGTATTCCTGCTGGCTATAATGCTTCTCGTGTCCTCAAACAACCTCCTACAACTATTTGTTGGCTGAGAAGGTGTAGGGATGATGTCTTTCCTCCTAATTGGCTGATGGCACGCACGTGCAGACGCAAGCACAGCCGCTCTCCAAGCAGTCGCCTACAACCGTGTTGGGGACATTGGATTCCTCTTTAGCATAGCCTATGCCCTCGGACACGTCACCTCCTGACAAATTAGTGAAATCGTAGAAGCCCTCGAAGGACAAAACCATGCTCCCTTCCTTGTAGGGCTCATTATTGCAGCCGCCGGAAAATCAGCACAATTTGGACTTCACCCATGACTCCCCGCAGCAATAGAAGGCCCAACTCCAGTCTCTTCCCTCTTGCATTCAAGCACAATGGTCGTAGCAGGCGTATTTCTACTGATTCGCTTCCACAAACTAATCGACCAGTGCCCTCTTGCCTCAACCCTCTGCTTATGCCTCGGGGCTATCACCTCCTTCTACGCAGCTTTCTGTGCCCTCACCCAAAATGATATCAAAAAAATTATTGCATTTTCAACTTCGAGCCAACTTGGCCTCATAATAGTAACCGTAGGCGTAGGCCAAGCCCAACTTGCCTTCCTCCATATCTGCACCCACGCATTCTTTAAAGCAATACTCTTTATCTGCGCTGGCTCAATTATTCACTGCCTAAATGACGAACAAGACATCCGAAAAATAGGAGGAATACACCGAATGGCCCCCTTCACCTGCGGATGTTTAACCTTAGGCAGTCTCGCATTGACCGGCACCCCTTTCCTGTCAGGATTTTTCTCAAAAGATGCAATCCTAGAAGCAATAGCTGCCTCCACACTCAACGCCTGAGCCCTTGCACTCACCTTCGTAGCTACCGGAATGACGGCCGCCTACAGCGGGCGAATCCTCTGCTACGTTGTCCTCGGCCAACCGCGTGTCAACCCACACCTCCCCATTAACGAGAACCACCCCCATGTAATTAACCCCTTAAAACGGCTGGCCTGAGGAAGCATGACAGCTGGCTTCTTGCTGTTCCTTTACATCCTCCCCGAAAAAACCCCAATCATGACAATGCCCGCCTACCTGAAAGGCCTTGCTATCTTCGTCACTGTCATCGGCTTTATTATTGTCGTTGAACTTGCAGGCACTGCAGCAAAACACGTAAAACGAATCCCTAGCCGGTACATAATCCGGTTCTCAGCCCTACTCGCGTTCTTTGGAATAATTTTCCACCGAGGAGTTCCCAAAATATCCCTAATAGCAGGACAGAAGTTTGCAACCCAATCCGTAGACCAAAACTGACTAGAAAAAGTGGGCCCCAAAACCGTAACCTCAGCTAACAAACCAATAATCTCAACCATGAGCAATCTGCAACGTGGACGAATTATTACTCACCTCGCTATATATGTACTGACCCTAACACTAGCAGTAATCCTAGGGTTTAGCTAACACATTCTATACTGCACGCACCGTACCTCGCCCCACGCCTCGTGTTAACTCCAACACAACAAACAAGGTCAACAATAGCATCCATGCACTCAAAACAAGTATTCCCCCTCCCTCTGAGTACATTGAGCCAACCCCGCCAGTATCTGCACGAAGAACAAGAAACTCCCCCGCCTCATCCACAGGCACCCAAGACATCTCGTACCACCCCCCTAAAAACGGGACACTAGCCAATACAACAACAGCTAGATATGCTAGCATATATGCAGCAACCGACCCGCTAAACCACCCCTCAGGGTAAGGCTCAGCTGCAAGCGCCGCTGAATAAGCGAAAACAACTAGCATTCCCCCCAGATAAATCAAAAACAAAACCAATGACAAAAAGGACCCCCCATAACTTAGTAAAACACCGCAGCCTATCCCCGAGACCACTACCAGCCCTAAAGCAGCAAAGTAAGGAGAGGGGTTTGAAGCCACCGCTACCAACCCTACTACAAGCCCAATAAGAAATAAGCTGACTACGAAAGACATAATTCCCGCCCAGACTTTAACCAGGATTAATGGCACGAAAGACCATTGTTTTGACTTAAACTACGGGAACCCACTCTATCCTAGCCACTTTCCGCCCTATCCTCTTTACACTATTGAGATGACAACATATAAATAATGGCCAGCCTTCGAAAGACACATCCCCTACTCAAAATTGCGAACGATGCAGTAGTAGACCTCCCCGCTCCTTCCNCACGACCTCCACATTGGACGATTCTTTCTGTTCCTCCTTGTATTCCTGCTGGCTATAATGCTTCTCGTGTCCTCAAACAACCTCCTACAACTATTTGTTGGCTGAGAAGGTGTAGGAATGATGTCTTTCCTCCTAATTGGCTGATGGCACGCACGTGCAGACGCAAGCACAGCCGCTCTCCGAGCAGTCGCCTACAACCGTGTTGGGGACATTGGATTCCTCTTTAGCATAGCCTATGCCCTCGGACACGTCACCTCCTGACAAATTAGTGAAATCGTAGAAGCCCTCGAAGGACAAAACCATGCTCCCTTCCTTGTAGGGCTCATTATTGCAGCCGCCGGAAAATCAGCACAATTTGGACTTCACCCATGACTCCCCGCAGCAATAGAAGGCCCAACTCCAGTCTCTTCCCTCTTGCATTCAAGCACAATGGTCGTAGCAGGCGTATTTCTACTGATTCGCTTCCACAAACTAATCGACCAGTGCCCTCTTGCCTCAACCCTCTGCTTATGCCTCGGGGCTATCACCTCCTTCTACGCAGCTTTCTGTGCCCTCACCCAAAATGATATCAAAAAAATTATTGCATTTTCAACTTCGAGCCAACTTGGCCTCATAATAGTAACCGTAGGCGTAGGCCAAGCCCAACTTGCCTTCCTCCATATCTGCACCCACGCATTCTTTAAAGCAATACTCTTTATCTGCGCTGGCTCAATTATTCACTGCCTAAATGACGAACAAGACATCCGAAAAATAGGAGGAATACACCGAATGGCCCCCTTCACCTGCGGATGTTTAACCTTAGGCAGTCTCGCATTGACCGGCACCCCTTTCCTGTCAGGATTTTTCTCAAAAGATGCAATCCTAGAAGCAATAGCTGCCTCCACACTCAACGCCTGAGCCCTTGCACTCACCTTCGTAGCTACCGGAATGACGGCCGCCTACAGCGGGCGAATCCTCTGCTACGTTGTCCTCGGCCAACCGCGTGTCAACCCACACCTCCCCATTAACGAGAACCACCCCCATGTAATTAACCCCTTAAAACGGCTGGCCTGAGGAAGCATGACAGCTGGCTTCTTGCTGTTCCTTTACATCCTCCCCGAAAAAACCCCAATCATGACAATGCCCGCCNGCCCTCCACCTTATTCCCCTTCTACTACTGATCATAAAACCTTCAGTAATTTGGGGTTGATTTTAACAGTGGGCATAGTTTAACTAAAACGCTAGATTGTGATTCTGGAAATAGTGGTTAAACCCCTCTTGCCCACCGAGAGAGGCTTGCCCGCAGCTAGGGTTGCTAACCTTCGTGCCCCAGGTTGGAGTCCTGGGCTCTTCTCGGCCCCGCTCCTAAAGGATAACAGCTCATCCGTTGGTCTTAGGAACCAAAAACTCTTGGTGCAAATCCAAGTAGCAGCTATGCCAGGTCCCCTCGCCCCGATGTCTTCCTTGCTCCTAATAGTCTTAGTACTACTCGCGTCCCCTGTATTAGCTCGCTTATCACGAGCGCATCTGTCTCCCATTGAGATGGCCGAGCGAATCAAAACGACCGTCTTTGTAACCTTTCTTATTAGCCTCATCCCCCTTATTGCCCACCTCCTCGGCCAACCCGAGCTTTCAGTCCAGTCGTGAAAATGTATTAGTACCGAAACCTTCAGTATAAGCATCAGCTTTATTTTAGACTTCTACACCCTTGCCTTCATTCCTGTTGCTCTCTTTGTCACCTGGTCAATTTTACAATTTTCCCTCTACTACATAGCACACGACCTCCACATTGGACGATTCTTTATGTTCCTCCTTGTATTCCTGCTGGCTATAATGCTTCTCGTGTCCTCAAACAACCTCCTACAACTATTTGTTGGCTGAGAAGGTGTAGGAATGATGTCTTTCCTCCTAATTGGCTGATGGCACGCACGTGCAGACGCAAGCACAGCCGCTCTCCAAGCAGTCGCCTACAACCGTGTTGGGGACATTGGATTCCTCTTTAGCATAGCCTATGCCCTCGGACACGTCACCTCCTGACAAATTAGTGAAATCGTAGAAGCCCTCGAAGGACAAAACCATGCTCCCTTCCTTGTAGTGCTCATTATTGCAGCCGCCGGAAAATCAGCACAATTTGGACTTCACCCATGACTCCCCGCAGCAATAGAAGGCCCAACTCCAGTCTCTTCCCTCTTGCATTCAAGCACAATGGTCGTAGCAGGCGTATTTCTACTGATTCGCTTCCACAAACTAATCGACCAGTGCCCTCTTGCCTCAACCCTCTGCTTATGCCTCGGGGCTATCACCTCCTTCTACGCAGCTTTCTGTGCCCTCACCCAAAATGATATCAAAAAAATTATTGCATTTTCAACTTCGAGCCAACTTGGCCTCANGCATAGCCTATGCCCTCGGACACGTCACCTCCTGACAAATTAGTGAAATCGTAGAAGCCCTCGAAGGACAAAACCATGCTCCCTTCCTTGTAGGGCTCATTATTGCAGCCGCCGGAAAATCAGCACAATTTGGACTTCACCCATGACTCCCCGCAGCAATAGAAGGCCCAACTCCAGTCTCTTCCCTCTTGCATTCAAGCACAATGGTCGTAGCAGGCGTATTTCTACTGATTCGCTTCCACAAACTAATCGACCAGTGCCCTCTTGCCTCAACCCTCTGCTTATGCCTCGGTGCTATCACCTCCTTCTACGCAGCTTTCTGTGCCCTCACCCAAAATGATATCAAAAAAATTATTGCATTTTCAACTTCGAGCCAACTTGGCCTCATAATAGTAACCGTAGGCGTAGGCCAAGCCCAACTTGCCTTCCTCCATATCTGCACCCACGCATTCTTTAAAGCAATACTCTTTATCTGCGCTGGCTCAATTATTCACTGCCTAAATGACGAACAAGACATCCGAAAAATAGGAGGAATACACCGAATGGCCCCCTTCACCTGCGGATGTTTAACCTTAGGCAGTCTCGCATTGACCGGCACCCCTTTCCTGTCAGGATTTTTCTCAAAAGATGCAATCCTAGAAGCAATAGCTGCCTCCACACTCAACGCCTGAGCCCTTGCACTCACCTTCGTAGCTACCGGAATGACGGCCGCCTACAGCGGGCGAATCCTCTGCTACGTTGTCCTCGGCCAACCGCGTGTCAACCCACACCTCCCCATTAACGAGAACCACCCCCATGTAATTAACCCCTTAAAACGGCTGGCCTGAGGAAGCATGACAGCTGGCTTCTTGCTGTTCCTTTACATCCTCCCCGAAAAAACCCCAATCATGACAATGCCCGCCTACCTGAAAGGCCTTGCTATCTTCGTCACTGTCATCGGCTTTATTATTGTCGTTGAACTTGCAGGCACTGCAGCAAAACACGTAAAACGAATCCCTAGCCGGTACATAATCCGGTTCTCAGCCCTACTCGCGTTCTTTGGAATAATTTTCCACCGAGGAGTTCCCAAAATATCCCTAATAGCAGGACAGAAGTTTGCAACCCAATCCGTAGACCAAAACTGACTAGAAAAAGTGGGCCCCAAAACCGTAACCTCAGCTAACAAACCAATAATCTCAACCATGAGCAATCTGCAACGTGGACGAATTATTACTCACCTCGCTATATATGTACTGACCCTAACACTAGCAGTAATCCTAGGGTTTAGCTAACACATTCTATACTGCACGCACCGTACCTCGCCCCACGCCTCGTGTTAACTCCAACACAACAAACAAGGTCAACAATAGCATCCATGCACTCAAAACAAGTATTCCCCCTCCCTCTGAGTACATTGAGCCAACCCCGCCAGTATCTGCACGAAGAACAAGAAACTCCCCCGCCTCATCCACAGGCACCCAAGACATCTCGTACCACCCCCCTAAAAACGGGACACTAGCCAATACAACAACAGCTAGATATGCTAGCATATATGCAGCAACCGACCCGCTAAACCACCCCTCAGGGTAAGGCTCAGCTGCAAGCGCCGCTGAATAAGCGAAAACAACTAGCATTCCCCCCAGATAAATCAAAAACAAAACCAATGACAAAAAGGACCCCCCATAACTTAGTAAAACACCGCAGCCTATCCCCGAGACCACTACCAGCCCTAAAGCAGCAAAGTAAGGAGAGGGGTTTGAAGCCACCGCTACCAACCCTACTACAAGCCCAATAAGAAATAAGCTGACTACGAAAGACATAATTCCCGCCCAGACTTTAACCAGGATTAATGGCACGAAAGACCATTGTTTTGACTTAAACTACGGGAACCCACTCTATCCTAGCCACTTTCCGCCCTATCCTCTTTACACTATTGNTGGGGCTTCTCTGGAGCGCTCATTCTTATAATCGCTCATGGACTTACTTCATCCGCCCTTTTCTGCCTGGCAAACACGAACTACGAGCGGACCCACACCCGAACAATAGTGCTAACCCGGGGACTACAAGCGGTCTTCCCGCTGATAGCAGGATGGTGATTTCTCGCAACCCTTGCTAACCTGGCCCTACCGCCCCTTCCCAACCTCATAGCTGAACTCTCAATTATTGTAGGGTTAATCAACTGATCTTGGTGATCCCTAGCTCTTACGGGCGTCGGCACACTCATTACAGTAGCCTACTCACTCTACATGTTTTTGATAACCCAACGAGGGCAACTCCCAACCCATATGATGTGCCTACCCCCCACCCAAACCCGCGAACATCTCCTTATAGCCCTCCACCTTATTCCCCTTCTACTACTGATCATAAAACCTTCAGTAATTTGGGGTTGATTTTAACAGTGGGCATAGTTTAACTAAAACGCTAGATTGTGATTCTGGAAATAGTGGTTAAACCCCTCTTGCCCACCGAGAGAGGCTTGCCCGCAGCTAGGGTTGCTAACCTTCGTGCCCCAGGTTGGAGTCCTGGGCTCTTCTCGGCCCCGCTCCTAAAGGATAACAGCTCATCCGTTGGTCTTAGGAACCAAAAACTCTTGGTGCAAATCCAAGTAGCAGCTATGCCAGGTCCCCTCGCCCCGATGTCTTCCTTGCTCCTAATAGTCTTAGTACTACTCGCGTCCCCTGTATTAGCTCGCTTATCACGAGCGCATCTGTCTCCCATTGAGATGGCCGAGCGAATCAAAACGACCGTCTTTGTAACCTTTCTTATTAGCCTCATCCCCCTTATTGCCCACCTCCTCGGCCAACCCGAGCTTTCAGTCCAGTCGTGAAAATGTATTAGTACCGAAACCTTCAGTATAAGCATCAGCTTTATTTTAGACTTCTACACCCTTGCCTTCATTCCTGTTGCTCTCTTTGTCACCTGGTCAATTTTACAATTTTCCCTCTACTACATAGCACACGACCTCCACATTGGACGATTCTTTATGTTCCTCCTTGTATTCCTGCTGGCTATAATGCTTCTCGTGTCCTCAAACAACCTCCTACAACTATTTGTTGGCTGAGAAGGTGTAGGAATGATGTCTTTCCTCCTAATTGGCTGATGGCACGCACGTGCAGACGCAAGCACAGCCGCTCTCCAAGCAGTCGCCTACAACCGTGTTGGGGACATTGGATTCCTCTTTAGCATAGCCTATGCCCTCGGACACGTCACCTCCTGACAAATTAGTGAAATCGTAGAAGCCCTCGAAGGACAAAACCATGCTCCCTTCCTTGTAGGGCTCATTATTGCAGCCGCCGGAAAATCAGCACAATTTGGACTTCACCCATGACTCCCCGCAGCAATAGAAGGCCCAACTCCAGTCTCTTCCCTCTTGCATTCAAGCACAATGGTCGTAGCAGGCGTATTTCTACTGATTCGCTTCCACAAACTAATCGACCAGTGCCCTCTTGCCTCAACCCTCTGCTTATGCCTCGGGGCTATCACCTCCTTCTACGCAGCTTTCTGTGCCCTCACCCAAAATGATATCAAAAAAATTATTGCATTTTCAACTTCGAGCCACCTTGGCCTCATAATAGTAACCGTAGGCGTAGGCCAAGCCCAACTTGCCTTCCTCCATATCTGCACCCACGCATTCTTTAAAGCAATACTCTTTATCTGCGCTGGCTCAATTATTCACTGCCTAAATGACGAACAAGACATCCGAAAAATAGGAGGAATACACCGAATGGCCCCCTTCACCTGCGGATGTTTAACCTTAGGCAGTCTCGCATTGACCGGCACCCCTTTCCTGTCAGGATTTTTCTCAAAAGATGCAATCCTAGAAGCAATAGCTGCCTCCACACTCAACGCCTGAGCCCTTGCACTCACCTTCGTAGCTACCGGAATGACGGCCGCCTACAGCGGGCGAATCCTCTGCTACGTTGTCCTCGGCCAACCGCGTGTCAACCCACACCTCCCCATTAACGAGAACCACCCCCATGTAATTAACCCCTTAAAACGGCTGGCCTGAGGAAGCATGACAGCTGGCTTCTTGCTGTTCCTTTACATCCTCCCCGAAAAAACCCCAATCATGACAATGCCCGCCTACCTNAGCACAGCCGCTCTCCAAGCAGTCGCCTACAACCGTGTTGGGGACATTGGATTCCTCTTTAGCATAGCCTATGCCCTCGGACACGTCACCTCCTGACAAATTAGTGAAATCGTAGAAGCCCTCGAAGGACAAAACCATGCTCCCTTCCTTGTAGGGCTCATTATTGCAGCCGCCGGAAAATCAGCACAATTTGGACTTCACCCATGACTCCCCGCAGCAATAGAAGGCCCAACTCCAGTCTCTTCCCTCTTGCATTCAAGCACAATGGTCGTAGCAGGCGTATTTCTACTGATTCGCTTCCACAAACTAATCGACCAGTGCCCTCTTGCCTCAACCCTCTGCTTATGCCTCGGGGCTATCACCTCCTTCTACGCAGCTTTCTGTGCCCTCACCCAAAATGATATCAAAAAAATTATTGCATTTTCAACTTCGAGCCAACTTGGCCTCATAATAGTAACCGTAGGCGTAGGCCAAGCCCAACTTGCCTTCCTCCATATCTGCACCCACGCATTCTTTAAAGCAATACTCTCTATCTGCGCTGGCTCAATTATTCACTGCCTAAATGACGAACAAGACATCCGAAAAATAGGAGGAATACACCGAATGGCCCCCTTCACCTGCGGATGTTTAACCTTAGGCAGTCTCGCATTGACCGGCACCCCTTTCCTGTCAGGATTTTTCTCAAAAGATGCAATCCTAGAAGCAATAGCTGCCTCCACACTCAACGCCTGAGCCCTTGCACTCACCTTCGTAGCTACCGGAATGACGGCCGCCTACAGCGGGCGAATCCTCTGCTACGTTGTCCTCGGCCAACCGCGTGTCANTGGATACGTCCTCCCCTGAGGCCAAATGTCATTCTGAGGGGCAACAGTCATTACCAACCTTTTATCTGCCGTCCCATACGTAGGAAACGCCCTCGTCCAATGAATTTGAGGGGGCTTCTCAGTAGATAACGCAACTCTTACTCGCTTCTTTGCCTTCCACTTCCTATTTCCATTCGTTATTGCAGCTGCCACAATTGTTCACCTACTCTTCCTACACGAAACAGGCTCTAACAACCCCTTAGGACTAAACTCGGACGCCGACAAAATTTCTTTCCACCCCTACTTTTCATATGAAGACCTTCTAGGATTTGCAGGTCTCTTAATTGCACTAACCTCCCTCGCCTTATTTGCACCAAATGTACTGGGAGACCCAGATAACTTCACCCCAGCAAACCCCCTGGTTACCCCTCCGCACATTAAGCCCGAGTGGTACTTCCTATTTGCATACGCAATTCTTCGTTCCATTCCAAACAAGCTGGGAGGAGTACTGGCCCTCCTCTCCTCAATCCTGGTACTAATGGTTGTACCCATCCTTCACACGTCCAAACAACGGAGCTTGACCTTCCGGCCGATTACCCAATTCTTANAAACAGGCTCTAACAACCCCTTAGGACTAAACTCGGACGCCGACAAAATTTCTTTCCACCCCTACTTTTCATATAAAGACCTTCTAGGATTTGCAGGTCTCTTAATTGCACTAACCTCCCTCGCCTTATTTGCACCAAATGTACTGGGAGACCCAGATAACTTCACCCCAGCAAACCCCCTGGTTACCCCTCCGCACATTAAGCCCGAGTGGTACTTCCTATTTGCATACGCAATTCTTCGTTCCATTCCAAACAAGCTGGGAGGAGTACTGGCCCTCCTCTCCTCAATCCTGGTACTAATGGTTGTACCCATCCTTCACACGTCCAAACAACGGAGCTTGACCTTCCGGCCGATTACCCAATTCTTATTTTGAACTCTCGTCGCAGACGTAGTAATCCTAACTTGAATTGGGGGTATGCCAGTTGAACACCCGTTTATTNTTCACCTACTCTTCCTACACGAAACAGGCTCTAACAACCCCTTAGGACTAAACTCGGACGCCGACAAAATTTCTTTCCACCCCTACTTTTCATATAAAGACCTTCTAGGATTTGCAGGTCTCTTAATTGCACTAACCTCCCTCGCCTTATTTGCACCAAATGTACTGGGAGACCCAGATAACTTCACCCCAGCAAACCCCCTGGTTACCCCTCCGCACATTAAGCCCGAGTGGTACTTCCTATTTGCATACGCAATTCTTCGTTCCATTCCAAACAAGCTGGGAGGAGTACTTGCCCTCCTCTCCTCAATCCTGGTACTAATGGTTGTACCCATCCTTCACACGTCCAAACAACGGAGCTTGACCTTCCGGCCGATTACCCAATTCTTATTTTGAACTCTCGTCGCAGACGTAGTAATCCTAACTTGAATTGGGGGTATGCCAGTTGAACACCCGTTTATTATCATTGGGCAAATTGCTTCCTTCCTTTACTTTGCTCTCTTTCTAGTCTTGGCCCCGTTGGCCGGGTGGGTAGAAAACAAAGTACTGCAATGAGCATGCACTAGTAGCTTAATATTTAGAGCACCGGTCTTGTAAACCGGCAGGTGAAGGTTAAACTCCCTCCTATTGCTCAAAGAAGAGAGATTTTAACTCCCACCCCTAGCTCCCAAAGCTAGGATTCTTAATTAAACTATTCTTTGAATAGACATATATGAACTTCTACCATAATATGGTATGAACCATATCACTGTACTTTAACAGAACACTTATGTATTATCAACATTTATAGGGGTCAAACATTCATTCATCAACATAACACCTAAGACTTACAAGAACCATGACTGACTAAACAGAAGAAACAGTTCTGAAGGCTGAGAGATTTATTGACCTAACACTCCCGTCCGCGAGTCATGCCACACCAAGTCTCCCACTACCATAGTTTTAAACAGTTATGCGCAGTAAGAACCGACCAACAAGTCCATATCTTAATGCATACTCTTATTGAAGGTGAGGGACAAGTATTTGTGGGGGTAACACCTCAATGAACTATTCCTGGCATTTGGTTCCTACTTCAGGTCCATATATTGGTATCATTCCCTCCACTTTCATCGACGCTTGCATAAGTTAATGGTGGGAATACATACTCCTCGTTACCCACCAAGCCGAGCGTTCACTCCACAGGGGCAGCTGGTTCCTTTTTTTTTTTCTCCTTTCCTCTGGCATTTCACAGTGCACACGGTCCCAGCTGACAAGGGTGTACATTTTCCTTGCAACCACGTAACATGTTGTAATGATATAAGACATAATTAAAAGAGTTACATAACTGATATCAGGTACATAATATATTCTTACTAATCATCCTGTTCCTCTGTGCCCCCCTTGCTCTTATCTTTAAGTTTTTATCCGTTAACCCCCCTACCCCCCAGCACTACTGAGATCGCTAACACTTCTGCAAACCCCCCGGAAGACAGAGAAACCTCAGGTAACGCTTTTAGTCCAAAAATCATTTTATTTACATTATTATAATAATTCAATTTTGTTTTTGTAGCTTAATAAAAGCATAACACTGAAGATGTTAAGATGAGCCCTAGAAAGCTCCAAAAGCACAAAGGCTTGGTCCTGACTTTGCCATCAGCTTTAACTAAACTTACACATGCGAGTATCCGCACCCCTGTGAGAATGCCCCGCTACCTCCTGCTTGGAGGCGAGGAGCCGGCATCAGGCACAATCTTTTTAGCCCACGACGCCTTGCTAAGCCACACCCCCAAGGGAATTCAGCAGTGATAAATATTAAGCCATGAGTGAAAACTTGACTTAGTTAGTGTTTAGAGGGCCGGTAAACCTCGTGCCAGCCACCGCGGTTAGACGAGAGACCCAAGTGGATGGCCCTCGGCGTAAAGAGTGGTTAAGATAATTTTAAACTAAGGCCAAACGACTTTTTAGCTGTTATACGCGCGAGAAGACATGAAGCCCAACTACGAAAGTGGCCTTAAGCCCCTGACCCCACGAAAGCTAGGACACAAACTGGGATTAGATACCCCACTATGCCTAGCCCTAAACATTGATGACACCCTACCCAGTTTATCCGCCCGGGGACTACGAGCGTCAGCTTAAAACCCAAAGGACTTGGCGGTGCTTTAGATCCACCTAGAGGAGCCTGTTCTAGAACCGATAATCCCCGTTCAACCTCACCTTTCCTTGCTCTTTCCGCCTATATACCACCGTCGTCAGCTTACTCTTTGAGGAACCAGCCGTAAGCGCAACTGGTACAACCTAAAACGCCAGGTCGAGGTGTAGCGAATGGAAAGGGAAGAAATGGGCTACATTCAATAACAATAATGCACACGAATGATGTTCTGAAATAGACATCTGAAGGAGGATTTAGTAGTAAGTAGAGAGCAGAGTGCTCTACTGAAGCCGGCCCTGAAGCGCGTACACACCGCCCGTCACTCTCCCCGAGCTAACAATGCACATTACTAATAAACAAAACTTGCAAAGGGGAGGCAAGTCGTAACATGGTAAGTGTACCGGAAGGTGCACTTGGCAAAACCCAAAAGTGAAGCAAGTACAAGTGCAAGCCCCTCATGGACCGTAGGAATACATCTGAGCAAATCGGATTACTTTTGACCTAGATTTAAGTACACCAGAGCATAGCTAAACACAGATATAGCGTCTCCCTTACACTGAGAAGGTATCCGTGCAAACCGGATTGCCCTGAAACATGTTTACCCCGGAGAACAGCATGAAGACACCTCCTGTAAATTCGACATAAATTCTAAGGAGACAACATGCAGTTCAAATTGCCTCTGGCCTAACTTGGAGTATAGAGTATAGCTAAACACAGATAAAGCGCCTCCCCACCAGGGAGGAGGTATCCGTGCAAACCGGATTGCTCTAAAACACCCAAGGAATAAAAAAGGTGAAGGTGTCTCCTCATAAGCCCATGAGAAGGCACCTATTTAAGTCGGACTACTTTTGACCCAGCTTTCAGTACAATAGAGTATAGCTAAACACAGATAAAGCGCCTCCCCACCAGGGAGGAGGTATCCGTGCAAACCGGATTGCTCTAAAACACCCNATTACCCAATTCTTATTTTGAACTCTCGTCGCAGACGTAGTAATCCTAACTTGAATTGGGGGTATGCCAGTTGAACACCCGTTTATTATCATTGGGCAAATTGCTTCCTTCCTTTACTTTGCTCTCTTTCTAGTCTTGGCCCCGTTGGCCGGGTGGGTAGAAAACAAAGTACTGCAATGAGCATGCACTAGTAGCTTAATATTTAGAGCACCGGTCTTGTAAACCGGCAGGTGAAGGTTAAACTCCCTCCTATTGCTCAAAGAAGAGAGATTTTAACTCCCACCCCTAGCTCCCAAAGCTAGGATTCTTAATTAAACTATTCTTTGAATAGACATATATGAACTTCTACCATAATATGGTATGAACCATATCACTGTACTTTAACAGAACACTTATGTATTATCAACATTTCTAGGGGTCAAACATTCATTCATCAACATAACACCTAAGACTTACAAGAACCATGACTGACTAAACAGAAGAAACAGTTCTGAAGGCTGAGAGATTTATTGACCTAACACTCCCGTCCGCGAGTCATGCCACACCAAGTCTCCCACTACCATAGTTTTAAACAGTTATGCGCAGTAAGAACCGACCAACAAGTCCATATCTTAATGCATACTCTTATTGAAGGTGAGGGACAAGTATTTGTGGGGGTAACACCTCAATGAACTATTCCTGGCATTTGGTTCCTACTTCAGGTCCATATATTGGTATCATTCCCTCCACTTTCATCGACGCTTGCATAAGTTAATGGTGGGAATACATACTCCTCGTTACCCACCAAGCCGAGCGTTCACTCCACAGGGGCAGCTGGTTCCTTTTTTTTTTTCTCCTTTCCTCTGGCATTTCACAGTGCACACGGTCCCAGCTGACAAGGGTGTACATTTTCCTTGCAACCACGTAACATGTTGTAATGATATAAGACATAATTAAAAGAGTTACATAACTGATATCAGGTACATAATATATTCTTACTAATCATCCTGTTCCTCTGTGCCCCCCTTGCTCTTATCTTTAAGTTTTTATCCGTTAACCCCCCTACCCCCCAGCACTACTGAGATCGCTAACACTTCTGCAAACCCCCCGGAAGACAGAGAAACCTCAGGTAACGCTTTTAGTCCAAAAATCATTTTATTTACATTATTATAATAATTCAATTTTGTTTTTGTAGCTTAATAAAAGCATAACACTGAAGATGTTAAGATGAGCCCTAGAAAGCTCCAAAAGCACAAAGGCTTGGTCCTGACTTTGCCATCAGCTTTAACTAAACTTACACATGCGAGTATCCGCACCCCTGTGAGAATGCCCCGCTACCTCCCGCTTGGAGGCGAGGAGCCGGCATCAGGCACAATCTTTTTAGCCCACGACGCCTTGCTAAGCCACACCCCCAAGGGAATTCAGCAGTGATAAATATTAAGCCATGAGTGAAAACTTGACTTAGTTAGTGTTTAGAGGGCCGGTAAACCTCGTGCCAGCCACCGCGGTTAGACGAGAGACCCAAGTGGATGGCCCTCGGCGTAAAGAGTGGTTAAGATAATTTTAAACTAAGGCCAAACGACTTTTTAGCTGTTATACGCGCGAGAAGACATGAAGCCCAACTACGAAAGTGGCCTTAAGCCCCTGACCCCACGAAAGCTAGGACACAAACTGGGATTAGATACCCCACTATGCCTAGCCCTAAACATTGATGACACCCTACCCAGTTTATCCGCCCGGGGACTACGAGCGTCAGCTTAAAACCCAAAGGACTTGGCTGTGCTTTAGATCCACCTAGAGGAGCCTGTTCTAGAACCGATAATCCCCGTTCAACCTCACCTTTCCTTGCTCTTTCCGCCTATATACCACCGTCGTCAGCTTACTCTTTGAGGAACCAGCCGTAAGCGCAACTGGTACAACCTAAAACGCCAGGTCGAGGTGTAGCGAATGGAAAGGGAAGAAATGGGCTACATTCAATAACAATAATGCACACGAATGATGTTCTGAAATAGACATCTGAAGGAGGATTTAGTAGTAAGTAGAGAGCAGAGTGCTCTACTGAAGCCGGCCCTGAAGCGCGTACACACCGCCCGTCACTCTCCCCGAGCTAACAATGCACATTACTAATAAACAAAACTTGCAAAGGGGAGGCAAGTCGTAACATGGTAAGTGTACCGGAAGGTGCACTTGGCAAAACCCAAAAGTGAAGCAAGTACAAGTGCAAGCCCCTCATGGACCGTAGGAATACATCTGAGCAAATCGGATTACTTTTGACCTAGATTTAAGTACACCAGAGCATAGCTAAACACAGATATAGCGTCTCCCTTACACTGAGAAGGTATCCGTGCAAACCGGATTGCCCTGAAACATGTTTACCCCGGAGAACAGCATGAAGACACCTCCTGTAAATTCGACATAAATTCTAAGGAGACAACATGCAGTTCAAATTGCCTCTGGCCTAACTTGGAGTATAGAGTATAGCTAAACACAGATAAAGCGCCTCCCCACCAGGGAGGAGGTATCCGTGCAAACCGGATTGCTCTAAAACACCCAAGGAATAAAAAAGGTGAAGGTGTCTCCTCATAAGCCCAAGAGAAGGCACCTATTTAAGTCGGACTACTTTTGACCCAGCTTTCAGTACAATAGAGTATAGCTAAACACAGATAAAGCGCCTCCCCACCAGGGAGGAGGTATCCGTGCAAACCGGATTGCTCTAAAACACCCAAGGAATAAAAAAGGTGAAGGTGTCTCCTCATAAGCCCATGAGAAGGCACCTATTTAAGTCGGACTACTTTTGACCCAGCTTTCAGTACAATAGAGTATAGCTAAACACAGATAAAGCGCCTCCCCACCAGGGAGGAGGTATCCGTGCAAACCGGATTGCTCTAAAACATCTAAAGTGTCCCAGAGAGTAACGAAAACAAAGTACCTCCCCAAAAACCTATAAAAATTCTAGGAAAACATCCGTGCAAACCGGATTACTCTCTTAAGCCCAATAGCTAGCCCAACCACCTAACACGAATTAATCAACATTAATAGCCCCTCACGCAGGAAACAAAATAAAACAAACCATTTTTCCCTCTTAGTATGGGAGACAGAAAAGAGACCCCGGCGCAATAAAGACAGTACCGCAAGGGAAAGCTGAAAGAGAAATGAAACAACCCAGATTAAAGCCCAGTAAAGCAGAGCTTAGCTCTCGTACCTTTTGCATCATGATTTAGCTAGCAAGATTTAAGCGAAGAGAACTTAAGTTTAAAACCCCGAAACCAAGTGAGCTACTCCAGGACAGCCTACAATAAGGGCGCACCCTTCTCTGTGGCAAAAGAGTGGGAAGATCCTCGAGTAGCGGTGATAGACCTACCGAACCTGGTTATAGCTGGTTGCTTGAAAAGTGGATAGAAGTTCAGCCTTCTTGATTCTCCCCGCAACCTGGTAACTACTCCTACCTCGCCACTTTAAGAATCCAGAAGAGTTAGTCAAAGGGGGTACAGCCCCTTTGAAAAAGGACACAACCTTCCCAGGAGGATATGGATCATAACAAAAAAGGACGATGCTTCAGGTGGGCTTAAAAGCAGCCATCCCTTTAGAAAGCGTTAAAGCTTAGACAGCTCCCACACCCTTTAATTCTGATAACAAAATCCTAACCCCTAATTATATCAAGCCATTCCATGCTCCCATGGAAGAGATTCTGCTAATATGAGTAATAAGAGGGCCAGACCCTCTCCCCGGCACAAGTGTACCTCGGAACGAACCCATCACCGAACTTTAACGGCCCCAACAAAAGAGGGCACTGGACAGCATAACCCTAACCCCAGGAAAGTCTCCAAAACAAAACCGTTAACCCCACACTGGCGTGCCCTTAAGGGAAAGGCTAAAAGAGAAAGAAGGAACTCGGCAAACACCTGAAGCCTCGCCTGTTTACCAAAAACATCGCCTCTTGCAAAACTAACGAATAAGAGGTCCCGCCTGCCCGGTGACTTTAAGTTTAACGGCCGCGGTATTTTGACCGTGCAAAGGTAGCGCAATCACTTGTCTTTTAAATGGAGACCTGTATGAATGGCATCACGAGGGCTTAACTGTCTCCTTTCTTAGGCCAGTGAAATTGATCTCCCCGTGCANCCTCCCCACCAGGGAGGAGGTATCCGTGCAAACCGGATTGCTCTAAAACACCCAAGGAATAAAAAAGGTGAAGGTGTCTCCTCATAAGCCCATGAGAAGGCACCTATTTAAGTCGGACTACTTTTGACCCAGCTTTCAGTACAATAGAGTATAGCTAAACCCAGATAAAGCGCCTCCCCACCAGGGAGGAGGTATCCGTGCAAACCGGATTGCTCTAAAACACCCAAGGAATAAAAAAGGTGAAGGTGTCTCCTCATAAGCCCATGAGAAGGCACCTATTTAAGTCGGACTACTTTTGACCCAGCTTTCAGTACAATAGAGTATAGCTAAACACAGATAAAGCGCCTCCCCACCAGGGAGGAGGTATCCGTGCAAACCGGATTGCTCTAAAACATCTAAAGTGTCCCAGAGAGTAACGAAAACAAAGTACCTCCCCAAAAACCTATAAAAACTCTAGGAAAACATCCGTGCAAACCGGATTACTCTCTTAAGCCCAATAGCTAGCCCAACCACCTAACACGAATTAATCAACATTAATAGCCCCTCACGCAGGAAACAAAATAAAACAAACCATTTTTCCCTCTTAGTATGGGAGACAGAAAAGAGACCCCGGCGCAATAAAGACAGTACCGCAAGGGAAAGCTGAAAGAGAAATGAAACAACCCAGATTAAAGCCCAGTAAAGCAGAGCTTAGCTCTCGTACCTTTTGCATCATGATTTAGCTAGCAAGATTTAAGCGAAGAGANTCAGTACAATAGAGTATAGCTAAACACAGATAAAGCGCCTCCCCACCAGGGAGGAGGTATCCGTGCAAACCGGATTGCTCTAAAACATCTAAAGTGTCCCAGAGAGTAACGAAAACAAAGTACCTCCCCAAAAACCTATAAAAATTCTAGGAAAACATCCGTGCAAACCGGATTACTCTCTTAAGCCCAATAGCTAGCCCAACCACCTAACACGAATTAATCAACATTAATAGCCCCTCACGCAGGAAACAAAATAAAACAAACCATTTTTCCCTCTTAGTATGGGAGACAGGAAAGAGACCCCGGCGCAATAAAGACAGTACCGCAAGGGAAAGCTGAAAGAGAAATGAAACAACCCAGATTAAAGCCCAGTAAAGCAGAGCTTAGCTCTCGTACCTTTTGCATCATGATTTAGCTAGCAAGATTTAAGCGAAGAGAACTTAAGTTTAAAACCCCGAAACCAAGTGAGCTACTCCAGGACAGCCTACAATAAGGGCGCACCCTTCTCTGTGGCAAAAGAGTGGGAAGATCCTCGAGTAGCGGTGATAGACCTACCGAACCTGGTTATAGCTGGTTGCTTGAAAAGNCCCATGAGAAGGCACCTATTTAAGTCGGACTACTTTTGACCCAGCTTTCAGTACAATAGAGTATAGCTAAACACAGATAAAGCGCCTCCCCACCAGGGAGGAGGTATCCGTGCAAACCGGATTGCTCTAAAACATCTAAAGTGTCCCAGAGAGTAACGAAAACAAAGTACCTCCCCAAAAACCTATAAAAATTCTAGGAAAACATCCGTGCAAACCGGATTACTCTCTTAAGCCCAATAGCTAGCCCAACCACCTAACACGAATTAATCAACATTAATAGCCCCTCACGCAGGAAACAAAAATTTTGTTTGGTAAAAAGGGAGAATCATTGGGAGACAGAAAAGAGACCCCGGCGCAATAAAGACAGTACCGCAAGGGAAAGCTGAAAGAGAAATGAAACAACCCAGATTAAAGCCCAGTAAAGCAGAGCTTAGCTCTCGTACCTTTTGCATCATGATTTAGCTAGCAAGATTTAAGCGAAGAGAACTTAAGTTTAAAACACCGAAACCAAGTGAGCTACTCCAGGACAGCCTTGTTATTCCCGCGTGGGAAGAGACACCGTTTTCTCACCCTTCTAGGAGCTCATCGCCACTATCTGGATGGCTTGGACCAATATCGACCAACGAACTTTTCACCTATCTTCAAGTCGGAAGAACTAAGAGGGGCGTTGGACCATTGATGAGGATGGAGCGGTGAAATTGAATCCAGAAGAGTTAGTCAAAGGGGGTACAGACCCTTTGAAAAAGGACACAACCTTCCCAGGAGGATATGGATCATAACAAAAAAGGACGATGCTTCAGGTGGGCTTAAAAGCAGCCATCCCTTTAGAAAGCGTTAAAGCTTAGACAGCTCCCACACCCTTTAATTCTGATAACAAAATCCTAACCCCTAATTATATCAAGCCATTCCATGCTCCCATGGAAGAGATTCTGCTAATATGAGTAATAAGAGGGCCAGACCCTCTCCCCGGCACAAGTGTACCTCGGAACGAACCCATCACCGAACTTTAACGGCCCCAACAAAAGANAGGACAGCCTACAATAAGGGCGCACCCTTCTCTGTGGCAAAAGAGTGGGAAGATCCTCGAGTAGCGGTGATAGACCTACCGAACCTGGTTATAGCTGGTTGCTTGAAAAGTGGATAGAAGTTCAGCCTTCTTGATTCTCCCCGCAACCTGGTAACTACTCCTACCTCGCCACTTTAAGAATCCAGAAGAGTTAGTCAAAGGGGGTACAGCCCCTTTGAAAAAGGACACAACCTTCCCAGGAGGATATGGATCATAACAAAAAAGGACGATGCTTCAGGTGGGCTTAAAAGCATCCATCCCTTTAGAAAGCGTTAAAGCTTAGACAGCTCCCACACCCTTTAATTCTGATAACAAAATCCTAACCCCTAATTATATCAAGCCATTCCATGCTCCCATGGAAGAGATTCTGCTAATATGAGTAATAAGAGGGCCAGACCCTCTCCCCGGCACAAGTGTACCTCGGAACGAACCCATCACCGAACTTTAACGGCCCCAACAAAAGAGGGCACTGGACAGCATAACCCTAACCCCAGGAAAGTCTCCAAAACAAAACCGTTAACCCCACACTGGCGTGCCCTTAAGGGAAAGGCTAAAAGAGAAAGAAGGAACTCGGCAAACACCTGAAGCCTCGCCTGTTTACCAAAAACATCGCCTCTTGCAAAACTAACGAATAAGAGGTCCCGCCTGCCCGGTGACTTTAAGTTTAACGGCCGCGGTATTTTGACCGTGCAAAGGTAGCGCAATCACTTGTCTTTTAAATGGAGACCTGTATGAATGGCATCACGAGGGCTTAACTGTCTCCTTTCTTAGGCCAGTGAAATTGATCTCCCCGTGCAGAAGCGGGGATAAAAACATAAGACGAGAAGACCCTATGGAGCTTTAGACACCAAGACAGCTTACGTCAAGAACCCGGTATGAAAGATTGAACTACATAAATCCTGTCCTAATGTCTTCGGTTGGGGCGACCCTGGGGAGATAAAGAACCCCCATGAGGACTGGAGAGATATCTCCAAAGCTAAGAGCTTCCGCTCTAAGAAGCAGAACTTCTGACTGCAAGATCCGGCAACGCCGATCAACGGACCGAGTTACCCTAGGGATAACAGCGCAATCCCCTTCTAGAGTCCCTATCGACAAGGGGGTTTACGACCTCGATGTTGGATCAGGACATCCTAATGGTGCAGCCGCTATTAAGGGTTCGTTTGTTCAACGATTAAAGTCCTACGTGATCTGAGTTCAGACCGGAGTAATCCAGGTCAGTTTCTATCTATGGCATGGCCTTTTCTAGTACGAAAGGACCGAAAAGGAAGGGCCAATGCTTGTGGTAAGCCTCTCCCCCACCTAGTGAAGACAACTAAAATAGGCAAAAGGGCATATCTCACTAGCCCAAGAGAATGGCACGTTTAGGTGGCAGAGCCCGGCAACTGCAAAAGGTCTAAGCCCTTTCAACAGAGGTTCAAGTCCTCTCCTTAATAATGATTAACACCATTATGACCCATATCATTAACCCTCTNACTCTTAGTGCTTCCACTACACCACTTCCTAGTCGGGTCAGCTAAGCAAGCTTTTGGGCCCATACCCCAAACATGTTGGTTAAAGTCCATCCCTTACTAATGAACCCCTATATCTTAACCACCCTCCTGCTCGGCTTAGGCTTAGGAACAACCATCACCTTTGCAAGCTCCCACTGGCTCCTCGCATGAATAGGCCTAGAAATAAACACACTAGCGATTATTCCCCTAATAGCTCAACCCCACCACCCACGAGCAGTAGAAGCCACTACAAAATATTTCCTTACCCAAGCCGCAGCAGCGGCCATGCTTCTATTTGCCAGCACTACCAACGCCTGGTTGACGGGTCAGTGAGACATTTTACAAATGGCACACCCTGTCCCCCTAGCTATAGTCACCCTTGCCCTAGCCCTTAAAATTGGACTCGCCCCAGTCCACTCCTGACTTCCAGAGGTCCTTCAAGGACTAACCTTAACCACAGGACTAATCCTATCCACCTGACAAAAACTTGCACCCTTTGCACTCCTCCTCCAACTCCACCCATCCGACTCTACCCTTTTAGTGATACTAGGGATTGCCTCCACCCTCGTTGGAGGCTGGGGAGGCCTCAACCAGACCCAGCTGCGGAAAATCCTAGCCTACTCTTCAATTGCCCACCTTGGCTGAATGATACTCGTCCTGCAGTTCATACCCTCCCTGACTCTCCTGGCCCTACTGACATATTTCATCATAACATTCTCAACTTTCATTGCCTTCAAACTAAACAACTCAACGACCGTTAATATACTAGCTATTTCCTGGACCAAAGCCCCAGTCCTTACCTCACTCACCCCCCTCATTCTACTCTCCCTCGGAGGCCTCCCACCCCTCACTGGGTTTTTACCTAAATGACTAATCCTTCAAGAATTAATGAACCAAGACCTTGCGCCAACAGCCACTGTAGCAGCCATAAGCGCACTCCTTAGCCTGTACTTCTACCTCCGACTCTCATACACCATGACACTAACCATGGCCCCAAACACCATCTCAGGCACGGCACCCTGACGCCTCCCTTCCACACAACTCACCCTTCCACTGGCAACCTCAGCAACAGCTACCATCTTACTCCTGCCACTAGCCCCCGCTATTACAACATTAATTGCAATATAAGGGACTTAGGTTAGACAGACCCAGGGCCTTCAAAGCCCTAAGCGGGAGTTAGACCCTCCCAGACCCTGTATAAGGCTTGCGGGATATTACCCCACATCTTCTGCATGCAAAACAGACACTTTAATTAAGCTAAAGCCTNCTTTCATTGCCTTCAAACTAAACAACTCAACGACCGTTAATATACTAGCTATTTCCTGGACCAAAGCCCCAGTCCTTACCTCACTCACCCCCCTCATTCTACTCTCCCTCGGAGGCCTCCCACCCCTCACTGGGTTTTTACCTAAATGACTAATCCTTCAAGAATTAATGAACCAAGACCTTGCGCCAACAGCCACTGTAGCAGCCATAAGCGCACTCCTTAGCCTGTACTTCTACCTCCGACTCTCATACGCCATGACACTAACCATGGCCCCAAACACCATCTCAGGCACTGCACCCTGACGCCTCCCTTCCACACAACTCACCCTTCCACTGGCAACCTCAGCAACAGCTACCATCTTACTCCTGCCACTAGCCCCCGCTATTACAACATTAATTGCAATATAAGGGACTTAGGTTAGACAGACCCAGGGCCTTCAAAGCCCTAAGCGGGAGTTAGACCCTCCCAGACCCTGTATAAGGCTTGCGGGATATTACCCCACATCTTCTGCATGCAAAACAGACACTTTAATTAAGCTAAAGCCTTTCTAGACAGGCAGGCCTCGATCCTACAAACTCTTAGTTAANGTAGCAGCCATAAGCGCACTCCTTAGCCTGTACTTCTACCTCCGACTCTCATACGCCATGACACTAACCATGGCCCCAAACACCATCTCAGGCACGGCACCCTGACGCCTCCCTTCCACACAACTCACCCTTCCACTGGCAACCTCAGCAACAGCTACCATCTTACTCCTGCCACTAGCCCCCGCTATTACAACATTAATTGCAATATAAGGGACTTAGGTTAGACAGACCCAGGGCCTTCAAAGCCCTAAGCGGGAGTTAGACCCTCCCAGACCCTGTATAAGGCTTGCGGTATATTACCCCACATCTTCTGCATGCAAAACAGACACTTTAATTAAGCTAAAGCCTTTCTAGACAGGCAGGCCTCGATCCTACAAACTCTTAGTTAACAGCTAAGCGCTCAAACCAGCGAGCATCCGTCTACTTCTTACCCCGCCTATAAAGGCGGAAGGCGGGGTAAGAAAGCCCCGGCCGGCGCTAACCGGCTACTTCGGATTTGCAATCCGACGTGTAAAACACCTCAAGACTTGATAAGAAGAGGACTCAAACCTCTGTATGTGGAGCTACAATCCACCGCTTAACCCTCAGCCATCCTACCTGTGGCAACCACGCGTTGACTATTCTCAACTAACCATAAAGACATCGGCACCCTCTATCTTGTGTTCGGCGCATGAGCCGGGATAGTAGGGACAGCCCTAAGCCTGCTCATCCGAGCAGAGTTAAGCCAGCCCNCGCTCAAACCAGCGAGCATCCGTCTACTTCTTACCCCGCCTATAAAGGCGGAAGGCGGGGTAAGAAAGCCCCGGCCGGCGCTAACCGGCTACTTCGGATTTGCAATCCGACGTGTAAAACACCTCAAGACTTGATAAGAAGAGGACTCAAACCTCTGTATGTGGAGCTACAATCCACCGCTTAACCCTCAGCCATCCTACCTGTGGCAACCACGCGTTGACTATTCTCAACTAACCATAAAGACATCGGCACCCTCTATCTTGTGTTCGGCGCATGAGCCGGGATAGTAGGGGCAGCCCTAAGCCTGCTCATCCGAGCAGAGTTAAGCCAGCCCGGCGCCCTCCTTGGGGACGATCAGATTTATAACGTTATCGTTACAGCCCACGCATTCGTCATAATTTTCTTTATAGTAATACCAATTATGATTGGAGGCTTCGGAAACTGACTTATTCCCCTAATGATTGGGGCCCCTGACATGGCCTTCCCTCGGATGAACAATATAAGCTTCTGACTTCTTCCACCCTCATTCCTTCTTCTTCTCGCCTCCTCTGGCGTTGAGGCAGGGGCCGGAACTGGTTGGACAGTCNACCTCTGTATGTGGAGCTACAATCCACCGCTTAACCCTCAGCCATCCTACCTGTGGCAACCACGCGTTGACTATTCTCAACTAACCATAAAGACATCGGCACCCTCTATCTTGTGTTCGGCGCATGAGCCGGGATAGTAGGGACAGCCCTAAGCCTGCTCATCCGAGCAGAGTTAAGCCAGCCCGGCGCCCTCCTTGGGGACGATCAGATTTATAACGTTATCGTTACAGCCCACGCATTCGTCATAATTTTCTTTATAGTAATACCAATTATGATTGGAGGCTTCGGAAACCGACTTATTCCCCTAATGATTGGGGCCCCTGACATGGCCTTCCCTCGGATGAACAATATAAGCTTCTGACTTCTTCCACCCTCATTCCTTCTTCTTCTCGCCTCCTCTGGCGTTGAGGCAGGGGCCGGAACTGGTTGGACAGTCTACCCACCCCTAGCAGGGAACCTTGCCCATGCTGGTGCATCCGTTGACCTTACTATTTTTTCACTTCGCTTGGCAGGGATTTCATCAATTCTAGGTGCAATCAACTTCATCACAACCATTATTAATATGAAACCCCCAGCCATCTCCCAATATCAAACGCCTCTTTTCGTATGGGCTGTTCTCATTACGGCAGTCCTTCTCCTCCTCTCGCTCCCAGTCCTTGCCGCTGGTATTACAATGCTCTTAACAGACCGAAATCTTAACACCACTTTCTTCGACCCTGCTGGAGGGGGGGACCCAATTCTTTACCAACACCTGTTCTGGTTCTTTGGACACCCCGAAGTCTATATTCTTATTTTACCCGGGTTTGGTATAATTTCCCACATCGTTGCCTACTATTCGAGCAAAAAAGAACCCTTCGGGTACATAGGAATGGTTTGAGCTATGATAGCAATTGGACTGCTAGGATTTATTGTTTGAGCCCACCACATGTTTACAGTTGGCATAGATGTCGACACACGAGCATATTTTACCTCTGCCACAATGATTATTGCCATCCCAACAGGTGTAAAAGTCTTCAGCTGGCTTGCAACCCTTCACGGGTGATCAATTAAATGAGAAACCCCCCTTCTCTGAGCCCTGGGCTTCATTTTCCTCTTCACCGTGGGGGGACTAACCGGAATTGTTCTAGCCAACTCCTCTCTTGACATTGTCCTTCACGACACATACTATGTAGTAGCCCACTTCCACTATGTCCTATCCATGGGAGCAGTATTTGCAATTGTCGCAGCTTTCGTTCACTGATTCCCCCTCTTCACGGGCTACACTCTCCACTCAACTTGAACAAAAATCCACTTTGGAGTAATGTTTGTAGGGGTAAACCTCACCTTCTTCCCACAACACTTCCTAGGCCTGGCCGGAATACCCCGCCGATATTCGGACTACCCCGACGCCTACACACTCTGAAACACCGTTTCTTCAATTGGGTCACTAATCTCACTAGTTGCTGTAATTATGTTCCTTTTTATTTTANTCATTTTCCTCTTCACCGTGGGGGGACTAACCGGAATTGTTCTAGCCAACTCCTCTCTTGACATTGTCCTTCACGACACATACTATGTAGTAGCCCACTTCCACTATGTCCTATCCATGGGAGCAGTATTTGCAATTGTCGCAGCTTTCGTTCACTGATTCCCCCTCTTCACGGGCTACACTCTCCACTCAACTTGAACAAAAATCCACTTTGGAGTAATGTTTGTAGGGGTAAACCTCACCTTCTTCCCACAACACTTCCTAGGCCTGGCCGGAATACCCCGCCGATATTCTGACTACCCCGACGCCTACACACTCTGAAACACCGTTTCTTCAATTGGGTCACTAATCTCACTAGTTGCTGTAATTATGTTCCTTTTTATTTTATGGGAAGCATTTGCCGCAAAACGTGAAGTCTTAGCAGTAGAATTAACACTAACAAACGTTGAATGACTACATGGCTGCCCCCCTCCTTACCACACATTCGAGGAGCCCGCGTTTGTACAAGTGCAAGTGCAGGGGCAAGGGCAAGCGCACTAACGAGAAAGGGAGGAGTCGAACCCCCATCAACTAGTTTCAAGCCAGCCNATACTATGTAGTAGCCCACTTCCACTATGTCCTATCCATGGGAGCAGTATTTGCAATTGTCGCAGCTTTCGTTCACTGATTCCCCCTCTTCACGGGCTACACTCTCCACTCAACTTGAACAAAAATCCACTTTGGAGTAATGTTTGTAGGGGTAAACCTCACCTTCTTCCCACAACACTTCCTAGGCCTGGCCGGAATACCCCGCCGATATTCGGACTACCCCGACGCCTACACACTCTGAAACACCGTTTCTTCAATTGGGTCACTAATCTCACTAGTTGCTGTAATTATGCTCCTTTTTATTTTATGGGAAGCATTTGCCGCAAAACGTGAAGTCTTAGCAGTAGAATTAACACTAACAAACGTTGAATGACTACATGGCTGCCCCCCTCCTTACCACACATTCGAGGAGCCCGCGTTTGTACAAGTGCAAGTGCAGGGGCAAGGGCAAGCGCACTAACGAGAAAGGGAGGAGTCGAACCCCCATCAACTAGTTTCAAGCCAGCCACATAACCGCTCTGCCACTTTCTTTATAAGATATTAGTAAAATAGGCTATTACACCGCCTTGTCGAGGCTGAATTGTGGNAGGCCTGGCCGGAATACCCCGCCGATATTCGGACTACCCCGACGCCTACACACTCTGAAACACCGTTTCTTCAATTGGGTCACTAATCTCACTAGTTGCTGTAATTATGTTCCTTTTTATTTTATGGGAAGCATTTGCCGCAAAACGTGAAGTCTTAGCAGTAGAATTAACACTAACAAACGTTGAATGACTACATGGCTGCCCCCCTCCTTACCACACATTCGAGGAGCCCGCGTTTGTACAAGTGCAAGTGCAGGGGCAAGGGCAAGCGCACTAACGAGAAAGGGAGGAGGCGAACCCCCATCAACTAGTTTCAAGCCAGCCACATAACCGCTCTGCCACTTTCTTTATAAGATATTAGTAAAATAGGCTATTACACCGCCTTGTCGAGGCTGAATTGTGGGTTAAAGCCCCGCATATCTTAAGATAATGGCACATCCATCACAATTAGGTTTTCAAGACGCAGCTTCACCTGTAATAGAGGAACTTCTGCACTTCCACGACCACGCCCTAATAATTGTTTTCCTCATTAGCACGTTAGTACTTTACATTATTGTCGCTATAGTGTCCACTAAACTAACAAACANGACGCCTACACACTCTGAAACACCGTTTCTTCAATTGGGTCACTAATCTCACTAGTTGCTGTAATTATGTTCCTTTTTATTTTATGGGAAGCATTTGCCGCAAAACGTGAAGTCTTAGCAGTAGAATTAACACTAACAAACGTTGAATGACTACATGGCTGCCCCCCTCCTTACCACACATTCGAGGAGCCCGCGTTTGTACAAGTGCAAGTGCAGGGGCAAGGGCAAGCGCACTAACGAGAAAGGGAGGAGTCGAACCCCCATCAACTAGTTTCAAGCCAGCCACATAACCACTCTGCCACTTTCTTTATAAGATATTAGTAAAATAGGCTATTACACCGCCTTGTCGAGGCTGAATTGTGGGTTAAAGCCCCGCATATCTTAAGATAATGGCACATCCATCACAATTAGGTTTTCAAGACGCAGCTTCACCTGTAATAGAGGAACTTCTGCACTTCCACGACCACGCCCTAATAATTGTTTTCCTCATTAGCACGTTAGTACTTTACATTATTGTCGCTATAGTGTCCACTAAACTAAAAAACAAATACATTCTCGACTCCCAAGAAATTGAAGTAATTTGAACCATTCTTCCAGCAGTAATTCTCATCCTAATTGCCCTCCCCTCCCTACGTATTCTGTACCTTATAGACGAGATTAACGACCCACACCTTACCATCAAAGCTATGGGCCACCAATGATATTGAAGCTATGAATACACAGACTATGAAGAGCTGGGCTTTGATGCATATATAATCCCCACCCAAGACCTAACCCCTGGACAGTTCCGCCTTTTAGAAACAGACCATCGAATGGTTGTCCCAGTTGAATCCCCGATCCGCGTTCTCGTCTCTGCCGAAGATGTACTTCACTCCTGAGCAGTCCCAGCTCTAGGTGTAAAAATAGACGCCGTACCCGGCCGATTAAACCAAACAGCATTTATTGCATCCCGCCCTGGCGTATTCTATGGACAATGCTCTGAAATCTGTGGTGCAAACCACAGCTTCATACCCATTGTTGTAGAAGCCGTTCCTTTAGAACACTTTGAAAACTGGTCCTCTCTCATGCTCGAGGACGCGTCGCTGAGAAGCTGAATCGGGAATAGCGTTAGCCTTTTAAGCTAAAGATTGGTGCCCCCCAAGCACCCTCAGGGATATGCCTCAGTTAAATCCGTCGCCTTGGTTTGGTATCTTATTCTTTTCCTGACTCATCTTCTTAACAGTTATTCCACCTAAAATCCTAGCACACAACTTCCCCAACGAACCCACGTCTCAAAGCACAGAGACACCCCCTTCCGCACCCTGAACCTGGCCGTGGCATTAAGCTTTTTTGACCAGTTTGCAAGCCCTTCCTTTATAGGAATCCCCCTAATAGCCGTAGCACTAACTCTCCCATGAGTCCTGTTTCCTAAACCGGCCTCACACTGAGTTAACAACCGAGTTTTAACCCTACAAGCCTGGTTCATTAACCGATTCACCCAACAACTTCTTCTGCCACTAAACTTCCCCGGCCATAAATGAGCCGCCCTGCTCACTTCCCTAATAGTCTTTCTTTTAACCCTTAATATACTTGGCCTTCTCCCGTACACTTTTACACCAACTACTCAACTATCGCTAAATATGGGAATTGCAGTACCCTTCTGACTAGCAACGGTTTTAATTGGCTTACGTAATCAACCAACGGCCGCACTGGGCCACCTCCTACCAGAAGGAACACCCGGCCCTCTGATCCCCGTGCTAATTATCATCGAAACAATTAGCCTATTCATCCGACCAATTGCCCTCGGAGTTCGGCTTACAGCAAACCTAACAGCTGGCCACCTACTTATTCAACTAATTGCAACCGCTGCTTTCGTCATGGCAGCCGCCGCACCAACAGTGTCAATTTTAATTGGAGTGGTACTCTTCCTATTAACCCTCCTGGAAGTCGCCGTAGCGATAATTCAAGCCTACGTCTTCGTCCTCCTATTAAGCCTGTATTTACAAGAAAACGTCTAATGGCCCATCAAGCGCACGCATTTCACATGGTCGACCCTAGCCCTTGACCACTCACAGGCGCAGTTGCTGCCCTACTAATGACCTCCGGTCTTGCAATCTGATTCCACTTCAACTCTACTGTCTTAATAACTATAGGCACTGTTCTTCTTTTATTGACTATATATCAGTGATGACGGGATATTGTACGAGAGGGCACATACCAGGGCCACCACACCCCGCCCGTTCAGAAAGGTCTCCGTTATGGGATAATCCTCTTCATTACCTCTGAAGTTTTTTTCTTCCTAGGCTTCTTCTGGGCCTTCTATCATTCAAGCCTCGCACCTACCCCAGAACTCGGCGGCTGCTGGCCTCCTACAGGTATTACCACCCTTGACCCTTTTGAAGTCCCACTACTAAACACAGCGGTCCTCCTGGCCTCCGGAGTTACAGTTACCTGAGCCCACCACAGCATTATAGAAGGTGAGCGAAAACAAGCAATCCAATCCCTTACACTAACGATTCTTCTTGGATTCTATTTTACATTTTTACAAGGACTAGAATATTACGAAGCCCCCTTCACCATTGCAGACGGAGTTTATGGTTCCACCTTCTTTGTGGCTACCGGCTTCCACGGACTACACGTNCTATTACAACATTAATTGCAATATAAGGGACTTAGGTTAGACAGACCCAGGGCCTTCAAAGCCCTAAGCGGGAGTTAGACCCTCCCAGACCCTGTATAAGGCTTGCGGGATATTACCCCACATCTTCTGCATGCAAAACAGACACTTTAATTAAGCTAAAGCCTTTCTAGACAGGCAGGCCTCGATCCTACAAACTCTTAGTTAACAGCTAAGCGCTCAAACCAGCGAGCATCCGTCTACTTCTTACCCCGCCTATAAAGGCGGAAGGCGGGGTAAGAAAGCCCCGGCCGGCGCTAACCGGCTACTTCGGATTTGCAATCCGACGTGTAAAACACCTCAAGACTTGATAAGAAGAGGACTCAAACCTCTGTATGTGGAGCTACAATCCACCGCTTAACCCTCAGCCATCCTACCTGTGGCAACCACGCGTTGACTATTCTCAACTAACCATAAAGACATCGGCACCCTCTATCTTGTGTTCGGCGCATGAGCCGGGATAGTAGGGACAGCCCTAAGCCTGCTCATCCGAGCAGAGTTAAGCCAGCCCGGCGCCCTCCTTGGGGACGATCAGATTTATAACGTTATCGTTACAGCCCACGCATTCGTCATAATTTTCTTTATAGTAATACCAATTATGATTGGAGGCTTCGGAAACTGACTTATTCCCCTAATGATTGGGGCCCCTGACATGGCCTTCCCTCGGATGAACAATATAAGCTTCTGACTTCTTCCACCCTCATTCCTTCTTCTTCTCGCCTCCTCTGGCGTTGAGGCAGGGGCCGGAACTGGTTGGACAGTCTACCCACCCCTAGCAGGGAACCTTGCCCATGCTGGTGCATCCGTTGACCTTACTATTTTTTCACTTCACTTGGCAGGGATTTCATCAATTCTAGGTGCAATCAACTTCATCACAACCATTATTAATATGAAACCCCCAGCCATCTCCCAATATCAAACGCCTCTTTTCGTATGGGCTGTTCTCATTACGGCAGTCCTTCTCCTCCTCTCGCTCCCAGTCCTTGCCGCTGGTATTACAATGCTCTTAACAGACCGAAATCTTAACACCACTTTCTTCGACCCTGCTGGAGGGGGGGACCCAATTCTTTACCAACACCTGTTCTGGTTCTTTGGACACCCCGAAGTCTATATTCTTATTTTACCCGGGTTTGGTATAATTTCCCACATCGTTGCCTACTATTCGGGCAAAAAAGAACCCTTCGGGTACATAGGAATGGTTTGAGCTATGATAGCAATTGGACTGCTAGGATTTATTGTTTGAGCCCACCACATGTTTACAGTTGGCATAGATGTCGACACACGAGCATATTTTACCTCTGCCACAATGATTATTGCCATCCCAACAGGTGTAAAAGTCTTCAGCTGGCTTGCAACCCTTCACGGGGGATCAATTAAATGAGAAACCCCCCTTCTCTGAGCCCTGGGCTTCATTTTCCTCTTCACCGTGGGGGGACTAACCGGAATTGTTCTAGCCAACTCCTCTCTTGACATTGTCCTTCACGACACATACTATGTAGTAGCCCACTTCCACTATGTCCTATCCATGGGAGCAGTATTTGCAATTGTCGCAGCTTTCGTTCACTGATTCCCCCTCTTCACGGGCTACACTCTCCACTCAACTTGAACAAAAATCCACTTTGGAGTAATGTTTGTAGGGGTAAACCTCACCTTCTTCCCACAACACTTCCTAGGCCTGGCCGGAATACCCCGCCGATATTCGGACTACCCCGACGCCTACACACTCTGAAACACCGTTTCTTCAATTGGGTCACTAATCTCACTAGTTGCTGTAATTGTGTTCCTTTTTATTTTATGGGAAGCATTTGCCGCAAAACGTGAAGTCTTAGCAGTAGAATTAACACTAACAAACGTTGAATGACTACATGGCTGCCCCCCTCCTTACCACACATTCGAGGAGCCCGCGTTTGTACAAGTGCAAGTGCAGGGGCAAGGGCAAGCGCACTAACGAGAAAGGGAGGAGTCGAACCCCCATCAACTAGTTTCAAGCCAGCCACATAACCGCTCTGCCACTTTCTTTATAAGATATTAGTAAAATAGGCTATTACACCGCCTTGTCGAGGCTGAATTGTGGGTTAAAGCCCCGCATATCTTAAGATAATGGCACATCCATCACAATTAGGTTTTCAAGACGCAGCTTCACCTGTAATAGAGGAACTTCTGCACTTCCACGACCACGCCCTANGGTCACTAATCTCACTAGTTTCTGTAATTATGTTCCTTTTTATTTTATGGGAAGCATTTGCCGCAAAACGTGAAGTCTTAGCAGTAGAATTAACACTAACAAACGTTGAATGACTACATGGCTGCCCCCCTCCTTACCACACATTCGAGGAGCCCGCGTTTGTACAAGTGCAAGTGCAGAGGCAAGGGCAAGCGCACTAACGAGAAAGGGAGGAGTCGAACCCCCATCAACTAGTTTCAAGCCAGCCACATAACCGCTCTGCCACTTTCTTTATAAGATATTAGTAAAATAGGCTATTACACCGCCTTGTCGAGGCTGAATTGTGGGTTAAAGCCCCGCATATCTTAAGATAATGGCACATCCATCACAATTAGGTTTTCAAGACGCAGCTTCACCTGTAATAGAGGAACTTCTGCACTTCCACGACCCCGCCCTAATAATTGTTTTCCTCATTAGCACGTTAGTACTTTACATTATTGTCGCTATAGTGTCCACTAAACTAACAAACAAATACATTCTCGACTCCCAAGAAATTGAAGTAATTTGAACCATTCTTCCAGCAGTAATTCTCATCCTAATTGCCCTCCCCTCCCTACGTATTCTGTACCTTATAGACGAGATTAACGACCCACACCTTACCATCAAAGCTATGGGCCACCAATGATATTGAAGCTATGAATACACAGACTATGAAGAGCTGGGCTTTGACGCATATATAATCCNACGTTGAATGACTACATGGCTGCCCCCCTCCTTACCACACATTCGAGGAGCCCGCGTTTGTACAAGTGCAAGTGCAGGGGCAAGGGCAAGCGCACTAACGAGAAAGGGAGGAGTCGAACCCCCATCAACTAGTTTCAAGCCAGCCACATAACCGCTCTGCCACTTTCTTTATAAGATATTAGTAAAATAGGCTATTACACCGCCTTGTCGAGGCTGAATTGTGGGTTAAAGCCCCGCATATCTTAAGATAATGGCACATCCATCACAATTAGGTTTTCAAGACGCAGCTTCAACTGTAATAGAGGAACTTCTGCACTTCCACGACCACGCCCTAATAATTGTTTTCCTCATTAGCACGTTAGTACTTTACATTATTGTCGCTATAGTGTCCACTAAACTAACAAACAAATACATTCTCGACTCCCAAGAAATTGAAGTAATTTGAACCATTCTTCCAGCAGTAATTCTCATCCTAATTGCCCTCCCCTCCCTACGTATTCTGTACCTTATAGACGAGATTAACGACCCACACCTTACCATCAAAGCTATGGTCCACCAATGATATTGAAGCTATGAATACACAGACTATGAAGAGCTGGGCTTTGACGCATATATAATCCCCACCCAAGACCTAACCCCTGGACAGTTCCGCCTTTTAGAAACAGACCATCGAATGGTTGTCCCAGTTGAATCCCCGATCCGCGTTCTCGTCTCTGCCGAAGATGTACTTCACTCCTGAGCAGTCCCAGCTCTAGGTGTAAAAATAGACGCCGTACCCGGCCGATCAAACCAAACAGCATTTATTGCATCCCGCCCTGGCGTATTCTATGGACAATGCTCTGAAATCTGTGGTGCAAACCACAGCTTCATACCCATTGTTGTAGAAGCCGTTCCTTTAGAACACTTTGAAAACTGGTCCTCTCTCATGCTCGAGGACGCGTCGCTGAGAAGCTGAATCGGGAATAGCGTTAGCCTTTTAAGCTAAAGATTGGCGCCCCCCAAGCACCCTCAGGGATATGCCTCAGTTAAATCCGTCGCCTTGGTTTGGTATCTTATTCTTTTCCTGACTCATCTTCTTAACAGTTATTCCACCTAAAATCCTAGCACACAACTTCCCCAACGAACCCACGTCTCAAAGCACAGAGACACCCCCTTCCGCACCCTGAACCTGGCCGTGGCATTAAGCTTTTTTGACCAGTTTGCAAGCCCTTCCTTTATAGTAATCCCCCTAATAGCCGTAGCACTAACTCTCCCATGAGTCCTGTTTCCTAAACCGGCCTCACACTGAGTTAACAACCGAGTTTTAACCCTACAAGCCTGGTTCATTAACCGATTCACCCAACAACTTCTTCTGCCACTAAACTTCCCCGGCCATAAATGAGCCGCCCTGCTCACTTCCCTAATAGTCTTTCTTTTAACCCTTAATATACTTGGCCTTCTCCCGTACACTTTTACACCACCTACTCAACTATCGCTAAATATGGGAATTGCAGTACCCTTCTGACTAGCAACGGTTTTAATTGGCTTACGTAATCAACCAACGGCCGCACTGGGCCACCTCCTACCAGAAGGAACACCCGGCCCTCTGATCCCCGTGCTAATTATCATCGAAACAATTAGCCTATTCATCCGACCAATTGCCCTCGGAGTTCGGCTTAC